>JAKTPN010000218.1:227088-243129 GCA_030557665.1 Blastobotrys apis
TTTTTTTTTTTTTTTTTTTTTTTTTTTTCTTCAACGATGCAAAGGCCCACCCAGCAGCAACAACATTCTCCAGTGAACGGGTTCAACAGCTCGGACGCGTTTGAATTATTACGAAAGAACTACCGAGATGGTGTTCAATCCGGGAGTAAGTGTCTTGGCCGTTTCGTTTCTGCCTAAAAAAACTAACAATATTCAAAACAGCTGCTTATAAAAGTACATCCGGCGGATGGACTAGCTCAAGTGGACAGAAATCAGCAGTTTCTCCAGCTAATAGAACCAATCACCTGCTAAATGACATGTATCGATCGGTTCGACGAGGGGATTCGTCAGCTTCAGGAAGTTCAACTCCGTCAAATGGATCAAAGAACAAGAATCAAAAAAAGTAGAGAGAAATAGATTAAAGGTTTGAGAAAAGATCATATTTATTAATTTAATTAAAAAAAAAAAAAAAAAAAACAATTCCAGGGCTGTATACCTAATCAACCTTTGCAGAAATCAACCCTCCAGATTGTCGTAGATTGTTAGCTAATCGAACATTAAGACCTTTATTTTTGGTCTTTTGAAGCTTTCTTCTAGCAACCATAACCGGTACACTACTTCGTTCAACAATATAATTCGAAAACGAGCCAAGTAATACCCCCTTTAATGCAGAACGACCTCGCGATCCTAGAATCACTAATGTCGGCGTAACATGGTCAATAATATCAGTAAGCATATGCTTTGGACTCTTGCAATGGATCACTTCCAAAACCACATGCACCTGCAACCTCGTCTTCTTCAGCAACTTTGACACAGAATTCGTCATCTGGTCAATCGCTTTGAGGCGATCTTCTTCTTGTTGACTGCCAGTTTGCGATCCGTCGTCTTCATACGTACACACCACATACAAGACATTTCCATCCCGAATCACCGTACCAATTGTCCATTCCAATGCATGTGTAGCCTCTGGAGACAAATCGGTAGACACAATCAGAGACTTTTGCCTAGGAGTGTTTGGATCGCTTAATGACGGCAGATCGCCTCTGCACATGGTTCGAATCACTCGTTTACTTTGCAAGTTGGAATGTACCGGACTGATTTGCATCGCCATTTCTGCTGCCTTCCGAGCATCCAATACCTCTTCAGTGTCAGATGTATATGGAGTATCTTGAGGTAATTCAGTGTCAAATGCAGTGTTTGGGTGGATAATTCGCCGCTTATAAGCCGCATACTCCTCCATGGACGGAGGAGGTGCTGCTCCTGGTGGAAGATCAATATCGAGTAATGACTTGTATTTCAACCGTTGAACATCCTTAGGCGATTCCGATTTTGGTACTTTGCTGGTAATCTTCTTATTATCTTGATCAATAGCCATTGAACCATGGATAGCCGCATATGCTTTCTTCTTTGCTTCCTCTTCAGACCCACTTTCGTCTTCTTCATCGGATTCTACTGCGTCATCATCATCTTCGTCATCCGAACTATCATCATCATCATCACCATCATCATCCACGTCTTTTTCCAACCGTTTATTCTCGTTATCGCTAGCCACCCGATACATTTCACCCAGAGTTCCATCTGCGGCAGACAAATTTGAATTCGATAAGCGCCGATAAGCATCACGAAATGACTCTGTAAATGCTTCATTTTCCGATTTAACAGGCTTTTCAAATGGGGACGAACTTCTGCGCTCAGTTTCCAGATCTCCAGAACTAGATAAAGACCTTCCTGGAAACTGTGGTCGAGTACCACCAGACCGTGATGACCTAGGGCTTGTAGTGATAGCAGCACCACTACCGCTGCGGCCACCACCACCACCACCACCACCACTGCCTCCAGAGCCGCTGCCGCCTAATGACGGTGAAGGCGATCGTAATCTAGATCGTAACATATCTGGCTTATAGTAATAAGAATCAGGGCTTGCCAATGGGTCTGTAGGATCATAATCGGATTTCCGTCTTCTGGGCGTTTTGCCACTATTACCATTGGACGACGACGCTATAGACTTTGAACGAGGTCGGTCATCACCACCACCACCACCGTCTTCTCGACCCTTTACTTTTGCAAGTTGCCCATCTAATGGTTCGTCATTCAACAGCAGAGCCACAGGGTTTCGAACCACTGCAGGCTGTGACCTACTTCGTGCACCAGAAAATTGCTGTTGCTGTTGCTGTTCCTGTTTCTCTCGTTGTTGCCTTAGTTTTTTTTCCTGTTCTTCCAGAAGCTTCATCACCCCAAGCCGTTCTTCTTCTAAGGCAGATTCCAGCGACATGATTAGCTAAGGGATATTATAATGCGTGATAAAAACAAAACAAAATTTATCCGGAATAATTATAATGTCGCGAGCTTTGGTAACTTCAAAAGATAATGTGGGGGTGTTTTGAATGGCTTGTTACTTGCAGTTGGTTGTGGATAGTTTGCATATCGTGTGGCGCGCCCACACAAGGAAATTTGAATTAAGAGAACGCTCATGACAGGAACGAACCGCAGAACAGCTGAGTGGGGGTTTGGCTGGCTAACAGTTTCTTGTCCCGATCGGTCCCGACGACAAAAACCAAGAGGGTAAATTTGAATATGGACAGCAGCCAATCAGCTAGAGTGGCGAAATTTGTCCAATGCTATTGATGGCAGATTGGGTATTCTAGGCCTAGGCTGTGCCGTCAGCAGTACTCGACTTCTTTGCGAAAGAAAAACGCGAAAACGAATCGGGTAATACAACCCCCCCTCGGCAGAGAGAACATATGTATACCCCCGTGTCTCGGATCAGTACTTTTTTGCTCTCTAAGAAACTTCTGCTAGTTTCCCCACGATATTTTCCCGGGATTGCTATATAAGCATCAGATTCGCACAATTCTTGTTAAAGTTCCTCTCTTCCTTTCTTCCTTTTATCCTTTTCAACGTGCGATTTTTAAATATTTTTTTTCAAATCTACAACAGTTAAACCTATAAGAAGGAAGAAAAAAAAAGAAGATACAATGAGCGACAAAGATATTCAAGTCGAGACCGACATTGTCACTTTGACACGGTTCATTCTCAATTCGCAAAGCGAAGTCATCAAAGAGGGTGAAATTCCTACTGGTGATTTCACGATCTTGTTGAATGCCCTTCAGCTTGCTTTCAAGTCGATTGCGTTGAATATTCGACGGGCTACATTGGTGAAGTTGCTCGGGCTATCGGGTACAGCAAACTCCACTGGTGACGATCAAAAGAAGTTGGATGTGATTGGTGACGAAATTTTCATCAACGCGATGAAGGCAAGTGGCAAGGTTAAGCTTGTCGTTTCAGAAGAACAAGAAGATTTGATTGTCTTCCCAGGTGACGGACGATATGCTGTCGTATGTGATCCAATCGACGGATCATCAAACTTGGATGCTGGTGTATCCGTCGGTACAATTTTTGGTATTTACAGACTAGCAGAAGGCTCTGAAGGTTCTATCCAGGATGTTATTCGACCAGGTCGGGAATTGGTTGCTGCTGGTTACACAATGTATGGTGCATCTGCAAATTTGGTGTTGACCACTGGTAACGGTATCAATGAATTCACGTTAGACAGTCAACTTGGTGAATTCATCCTTACCCACGCAGACCTGCAAATCCCAAATACTCGATCAATCTACTCTGTTAATGAAGGTAACACTGTAACATGGGGGGAAGGAGCACAAAAATACTTTGAATCGCTCAAGTTCCCTAAGGACGGATCCAAGCCATACTCTGCTCGATATATTGGATCAATGGTTGCTGATGTGCACCGAACTATTCTATACGGGGGGATTTTCGCATACCCAGTAAACAAGAATACAAAGCAAGGTAAATTGCGATTACTATACGAAGCTTTCCCAATGGCTATGATTTTGGAACAAGCTGGTGGTAAAGCTATTAATGATGAAGGCAAGCGAATCTTGGATTTGATGCCACAAGAAATCCACGAAAAATCTGGTATTTGGTTGGGTTCTAAGGGCGAAATTTCCAAAGCTGAAAAGTTTCTTCTCAGTTAACTATTGATGAGCTTGGCTTTTGATACTAAAGTAAAATAAGATATATATATATATTGAGACGCAACTTATATGAATGTGTTGTTTATTATTAATTGATTTTTAAATTTTTTTTCCAAAGTTTGTAAACATTTTTTCTACTTTTTACATCATATCATAACCTGTAAATGCTTCCACATTCGGAACCAACTCTTTCCAAAAGTCATCTCCCATCAACCAATAAGGATAATCCTCGCCTCCTTCCGGCTGAGGTTGCTGTCGCTGTTGAATTTGGGGCTGTGCGCCGCCTGCGGCGGACTGGAAAAATTGTGGTTGTTGGGACGACGATAATATATTATTCAGCGGGAATGGAGCTTGTTGTTGCTGCTGTTGCTGTTGCTGCTGCGGTGGCAGTGGCTGATAATTCTGCTGCTGCTGTTGTTGTTGTTGTTGACCTTGACCTTGACTCTGTGGGTCTTGTGGAACCGGTTGATTGTCATCTTGAGCTGATCGTGGAGGTTGTTGTTGAGCTTCGGCAACACTGGATAGTATATCCAATGGCGATCCAGGATGACCACTACTACCCCTACCCTTACCCTTGCCCTTGCCCTTGCCCTTACTGCCACCACCAGAAGGACCGCCATGTCTATTGCTGTTATCTACTGCCAGATTGTTCCCATACCCATTGTTCTCACCACTATTCATCATTGCCTCTTCATTTTTCCGTTCCATAGCATAGCAAACCTGACGATCGTGATGACAAACCAGCAGTTTGAGCACAAAATTATACGACAGCGCAGAGTTTGAAAATGCATATTTGGCGGAAATTTCGTCGAGTCTCCGCTGAACATTAAAGATTTGCTTCAATAATGAAGGATCCGTGGCGAGTGCTATCGTAGCATTAAGTTCGGAATTCGTAATACACAGCGCTCGTAGTTTCAACAACGTTGCGGCAGCAAAGATCATTCGTGTATATCCGGCCAACGGTAGGATTGCCAATTCACGGAGATCCGTTTTCAGAAACGAATCCAGTGACTTGGTACTGCTAGAATAGCACCATAGTATACAACTCACCACATCAGGTGTGCATTTCAGTTGATGAACTGCCAGACTAAACTCCGAGAACGGTGACCGGCCCAGTTGTGGATTAAACGGAACGTAAATCGCAGGCTGGTGAAGGTATATCTGAATCGCATGAAAATACGGCTCAAACCTAGGGTGTGTGGTGTCAGGGTTGTAAACCTTGTTGAGATGATTCTCAAAGTAAGATATCAAGTATCGAGTCTTGCATTCCGACACATTGGCCGGAGCATAGTCTGTAGAGCTGGAGTCAAACGCCCTGGCAACATCTTCAAGTACATGCGACATTCTTGAAAACATGACGATTTGCTTCTCAGTATTCATCATGTCAGATTGTTCAATCACAGCACAGCATTCTTCAGTATACGCCGACCACAATGAGTATAATGGGCGTCGAATCACAATAGATGTGTTTACCGACGAACAATAAATAGCCAACCATAATTTCCGGCATTCCAATGTCTTTGGATCGACCAGCACTTGAGGTCTCATAATTCGTTCATAACGTAGCGATGCTTTGGATGATACTGCTGTTCCGTTAATCCCCAGATCGGTGGCAATAGAAACCGCCAGATTCGCCAATAAATGACACTTTTGCTGGTGCTGCAATTCAGGCTCGTTGTACCAAAAAGTTAACAGAATCAAACACTGCAATATCTCAAACGTCTTTGACCCCACCATCATTGTCTCATAAATCACAGATTCACAGGCATTGTTATAAAGAATCATCGACACTTCCTGCTTTGAACTATCTTCAATCAGCAACGACGCTGATGACATGATCGTCAAGAACAACAACGGCAGTTCTTTACGGAATTTCTCAACCGAGTACTCCTCTGGGATATAAACCAGCGGGTAAATCGCATACATATCTGCACGATACAACTGGAGCCGCTCTTCAGCCTCTTTAATCGTAATCACCCCTTGAGCCACTACATCTGTGTCCATATTCGGCGTTTTTGAAACAGGTACCGAGTCCAAATGCTCTAACCGTTTTGCTGATTTATCCGACAACTTGTTCCATGCGACAAGCATTTCTTCACGAACCGATTCCAAATCAATCCCTGTTATTGACTTGAACTTGCCTGGATTCTTCTCCATCTCCATATCTTCTGGTGTACCGTTCAGTGATGGATGGTTTGAATCGCCTTGATGTCGTCTTTGCATTTGCTTTCTAATCTGTGGTACTGAACTGCGTGGTGTGCCTCCTATTGATGTAGGCGAGGCGCTATAAGAGCCCGTACGCCCATGATAGACGCTACTGTCGACTGATTGTGGATCTTGTGCACCCCGAAATTGTTGATGAAACCCTGGAAGTTGAGGTTTTTGACTATACAGAATATCACCAGAACTCGGCGTTGGTACGCTGGGTGGGTTATTCAAAGTGACGCCGGTATCATCCAGCGTTGATGGGCCCTCTTGATTATCATCCTTCCTTGACAATGCACTTGTTAAAAATTCAACTTTCTTCTCCAATGCAGCAACCCTAAAAGATAATAAAGCGTTAGTTACGTGTACAAAAATAAAAATAAAAAAGCGTTCTACTAGTGACCTGCCGTGGATGGCGGCGTCCATCCATTTAATCGGTGCCGACAAGTTCCGAACCGTTTATTTTGACACAGGAATGTAAGAAAAAAATTGAGTAGTACTCGGATAGTTCCAGCCATTCATGACTCAAAATTCAAAACCGTACGGCTCACCTCCAGATTCTTTTTCCTTGTGTTTCAATAACGTTCAGTAGAACCAGTAGAAAAAGGGGGTTTTGCTTTTAAAAAAACAAAAAAAAACTTACTTGTCTGCTTTCTTGGTTCGTTTCCTCGGACCGACATGGAAAACACATTCTCTCTTCGCTTTTGAGCATCGTACACATGGTAAAGATGGGTCATCCGGATTAGCGATACATCTGACTTTCAAGGACCGACAGTGTTCGCAAGCTTTATTTCGACGTGGTTCTCCCATCCCATTAGACGACTTGTTGAACCCATTTGAATCGACAGTCGGCGTTGCTGCAGCCGACCATGGATGACCACCGGATCCTTCATCAGCCGGTATGCTTGGCACATTATCGACATTCATTTCTGTTTTATATCAGCCCCTCGGATCTCTTTCAAAAATGAATATCCAAAACTGTTTCGGCGGAACTCTGCACGGAAAAAACAATAAATATTTTAAAGCAGAAAAACAACAACCAAAAGAAAGTAGGGAACCGAAAGAGAAGAAAAACCACTCCGCTTAAGTTCCCGCAGGAAAGTCCCAAATTCAAGCTCCGGAGCCGCCGGCCTTCGGAAAATATCTCTTGCCGCCTCACAATTGTTCGTGCTTTTGTTTCTGTTACATGAATGAGAATAGTTTGACGAATGAATGAAATGGCAGAATAGTAGGTATTCTCCTCTGCTCGACTAAATGTGTCTTGCAGTAACATCGTCAAGCTTTTTTTAGATAGCCGGAATTATCGGCGATTTTTCTGGACCCGGCGTTTGGCCAGTAGTGCAGTATAGTAACATCCGCCGAATTTGAATGAAGTACAGTATATAAAGAATACCAGCGGTACCGGTAAATTATATTAGCCGAATAAGCAAACAGTCAAATAAACGATATACACAATATTAAAAGTAAATAGAGTCCCCTAGTCTTCATCCATATCATGATTATATATCGTTGTATATGCGTTGCGAGGTGTACCTTGCAGTGCGGATGAGCTTGTATCAACCACCTTTTGCATCGCACCGGCTGCAACTTCATTTCAGATGCCACTTCATTTGCCTTTTTATCAAATTGGCCGATTCCAATATATATATGGGTATGAATTTCCCAGATGTTGGGTAAAAGCAATGCCCGGCTGATTGCATCTCACCCAGCGCGTCATTCAATGCAATCATATTAACACTAGGAACGGAGGTGGATGTCAGTTCAAAGTGACAAACGCTATACAATGTTTACAGTATTTCAGTATTCAACGTCCTCGCATCCATAAACAAGCTGCAACACTTCCAGATTGTGTTATTGATGGTGGTACATGCCGGGTGAACGGCCAGCTTCCGGGTTGCGGGAAGCTGAACTCGCGTGAGAATCTTGGTGTTTGATATTACCATAGAATAATATTATGGACTTTTCATATGCCACCAGCTCCCAGACTTGAGTGTCATTGCTGAATATTTGAGTCGCGTACATTTAAGGGCTCGGGCTTACAGTATGGTTTCTTAGGTAATTTGCAGCTCTGTTGTTTTAGGGAACTTCTGAGCTTTTGAACAGTATGAAAATTTATAGTCCAAGGTAGATTACTGCGCGGCCTGTCGGAGCTTCCCGTTGCGGGCTTCTGTGCTGCCGCAGGTACTGCGGCGTGCAGCTTGCTCTGTGACATCCAGCGTATTCTACTAAGCGGTTTCTAAATATAAACACAGATAAAGTCATGTGAAAATATTTCCGGGATACAATCTATTTCGGTATTCACAAAAAAAGCTGCTACAATGGGTAATTATTAGAAATTATTGTGTCTGTGCCGACAAAAACTGTCTGGCCCACCCTCATTCCTCTCATCTTACTCCCCACTTTTACTCGCAACTATTATTTTCAGCTTTATTATTACTTTCATTTACACGTTACAATAAAAAAAAATAAGCAAAAAAACTAGTTATAACGACTGGCACAACTGAATTGCCTAACGAAATCCCATTTGGGAGTGCGCCTGCCAGCATTTGGCCCTATGCGACCTTTACAATTTGCGAGCCGCAATACCTGAAGCTTGGAAGCCAGCAACACAAATTATTTGGAATACTGTTATTATTGGTCCAAAAGACGCGAGAAAGTGCAAAAGTATGAAAGCCTCGATTTGGGACGCTGAAACGTTGGCTGAAGAACCGGTGGCGGAATCTAATACTCTGCGTTTATCCGCTCAAAACAGCTTGGAACTCATGGATTACATTGACCAGATGGATATACAAATGAACTCAATTGATCATATGATTATTCATATTCCACGTTCGGTTGACACTGATTATGAAGAAACGGAAGCACTAGAGTATCTACTTCTTATAATCACCGCAGACACTACCCCGACTCGCATCACCTTGACTGCATACTCCAGCAACGATACTGTTTCGGACTGGATTAAAACCCTTGAAAATCTGGAGTATATAAGTCTGGAAATTTTTGGTAGCGCCGTTGAAATTCATCAATGGCTGCAGTGTGTGCCTAAAGGTAGTAAAATGAGTAGGTTGGCAATTGCGCTGGAATCGCTCCACATGGAATCAGGTGAATCAAGAATAGGCAAAGGCATCAAGTCACCCTTTGTGGAGCATCCCAAAAGAGCTTGCCAAGTTTAATTACCCGTCAATGCACCATGTAGAGCGCCTTTATTTGATGGATATGCATCACACCAATGGGTTGTGGATGCGACAGGTATTAAACCAATGCCAGTCAAACGTGAAGCAACTAGCCATTCAAGCACATCACTTGGAGGTACAGTCTGGTTGGAAAATTTCTGGAAATGTTGACGGTCTGAATATAAATATTGCCATCATGACTGGTTATGGTAAGATTACCGCCCCCGGGCTACTGTACTTCGACTCATCCAGAATATGAGTGAAAGCGTCACCATGCGGCTATTACTTCCCCGTATAAGAGTTTGGGAAATTGTTCAAATTTCCAAGCCTGCTGGCCACACAACTCGCCCAGAGCACACCCAGTGTACCTGTAATAATGTTTTCTTTGCAGATCCCAGCAAGCATTTGAGAGTTTTTCGTACAGACATCGCAATGTGCAGCACCTTTCCATATCCGTATCGCAACATCTTTTGAACACTGGGCTAATGAAAGGAGGTAAATTCAGCTTCTTTAAGGGATCTTTCATGATAAGAGAAGTTGACCATGTTACCGGTTTAAACACGGTCAATCGTAACTGCTCGCTATCTTTCTCATCCGACAAATGGAAATGTACTAAAACCGACCTTCCAATCTCTACAATTTACTCCTATGCATTCTGTGTGAGAATTTGTATTTTCGGTCAAAGAGACGACAGAACTTATCGGTATTTTACAAGCGCTCGATCCTCCACTGTATTACTGCCTCTTAAAGGTGGAAGCCTCGAGCACGTTTCTGATGCCATCTCAAGGGCATCTTTCCGCTTTCCCAAGGAGAGTGAAGGTTTTCAATGCTGCGACCTTGATGCTGCTTATGCCACAGTTTACGTCGGGTTAGGGCCTGATCAGCAAGGCATTGCAGCTGACCTGCATCTGGTGCAGGTTGACCGAGTTCTTGACGCGGCCCGTGGGCTTGACCTTACCCCAGGAACAAGAGTAAGAGGTACGAACGATTTTGCAAATGATTTGGAAGTGGTGTGGTACTTTGTGCCAAATAGCTCGGCTAGAAATCACTGTAAGTTCATCTCTCATCTCCCTCAATTCATTGACATGGACGTATGGGCTAAAAAGGGACGGAAGTCTGAGAGTAACATATCGTCCTGCTACCCGAAAAGAAATGACGTTCTCCGCTTTATTCATGTCATAGTCTATATTCGCGCTAAATTATAAGCCGTAGTCCACTTTCGCTAGACCTAGAGACCCATACAAGCATACCTAACCTGGGCGTTATCTCACCCCAGATCTTTCAATATGTGGAAGAGGTAACGTAAACTGATATAGTGAAGATAAGAAGATCTATATTGGCATTATTCAACAAAGTTGTAGTTAGTGTGTTGTGACATGATTATCGATACGGGGTAAATCGCAGTCCTAGCTCAATCTAGCTCTTCCGTCTTCAGCGTTTAACAATTGGTATAAAAAAGGCTGTAGCCCCATCTCCCTCACTCTTCATTTCTTCCCTCTTTTTTCTTCTTCTTTTTATAGCGCTTAACTTGATCACACCCCCGCTTTTATAATATATCAAATTGCTAGCAAAATGGCTGCAAAATTCACTAAAACTCCACTCGCACTCAATCTTCCACATCCTGATGATACCACCAAGCTTACTTACCACAAATTGCCACATGTCTATCTGACCTGTCATGTACAGCCTCTATTCTATCCAAATTCACTACAGATTATGGTATCTTCTGGAATGCCGATGTTGATGGGCTATTAGCTTTCTTCTGTGAGATGGCCAACCATACGGTTCGGCATATTGATACACCTCATATAAAGAGGAAGCTAGTACGCCAAAAAGCCATTTGTCAAACTATTTCAAGCCTTAGTTCGAACTATGCCTCACGGCCTTTTTCCCAACAACATATTCCAAAGAGGAAGTGCAAGCAATGCCGGGAAAATATATATATGTATTTTACATCCAGCTAAAGATAATTTACAAGAGGTGGTAGTGCGGCTTCAGTTCATCAAAAATACTACAGGACTAGTATTGAAACTTGCCACAGCTTTCCTTGAAAGCCGAACAAGATGGAACAAAGGGTTTAAAAAGACTGGACGACAGACGTTGACTGAAATGCTGCGGTCGTCTGAGCAGACAGTTAATGGTGCTTCCAGAATACTAGCCAACACCTTCGTTTCAAACGTGCCGAATGAAGTACGGCTTCGACAAGCAAAGATTTTACTATGTGAAGTGAAGGGATTTTTACTGGAGGCAAGAGAAGCGGCCAATCATTTGCGATGGCAAGCCATGCATTTTGACTGCTAAAGTCTTTTATTATTCTTTTCTTTTTTTTTTTCCTTCCAACTCCTCTGGACATACGACTTTGTTCAATGAGTCTTGCTGTGTTCGGCTTTCTGAATGTTTTTTTTTTTTTTTTTTTTTTTTTTTTTTTTTTTTTCAAGTAGTCGACTGCATAGTTTGGCAAGAATGTCTCTTAGTGCATTGATTTTATTTCACTCTTTTTTTTGTCTCTCTAACTTTCTTCTTTTCTCGGAATTGGTAAACAATACAGGGACCAACCGTCATTATCGTAGGTCAATGGTGCCTGCGGCGCTGGCGGGATTCCTGTTGCTTGGTAAATAGTAACTTGGATTATATCACACCAGCGGGCCCTCAGAGCCACGGTTGTTTTAATTTGGCCTGCAACAGTCTCTTGAGAGGCAGTTGGAAATATATGATCGGTGTATATATATATCTGGTCAAGGGGCCGCAACCTACCCACCCAAGTGCCCTTTTGTATTTATCTCGTTTTTATCACTCTCCCCTCGTCTCTTGGTCATACGGTTGTCTGTATTTTATTTGCTAGGTTCGTATAGCCGTGAACCAATGAGTCTTGCAACGGTGGTTTCAAATCTCAGCCTCACGTTTATGCGGCTCAGGAGATAACAACTCATCAGATAGCTATAAATTTTTTATTTAATTTTTTTATTTTTTGAAGGACCGCGCACAACCTTTTCTGATGCGCCGCATTCGAAATCGACACCCCCTGCATAAATCTCGCGGACATAAATTCCTAGTCTAAACTACTCGCTGGTAATTCTTTGAATGACTGGGTTCAAGAAATCAAAGAGTATGCTATTAGCCAGTTGGCTTGTGATACCAGCCAATGACCGGTTGCATCTCCTACTCTCCTTCTACTTCTTCGTCCCGTCCATATTCACGGCGATCGAAGGAGCATTACAGGTTGTCAAATTCCAAAAACAGAATACAGACGATTCAACCCGGTTTGCATGTATTGTGGGTCACACAGAAATTCTGAACAATGTCCGAAGGTGCTCAGTCGGCTCAGAAACCGGCGCCACAATGTGTATAACAGAAGAAAAAGATCACCTCGTAGATATAGCTGAGGAAAAGTAGTAGTTGTATTAGAAAATAGTAGTTTTATCATTATTATTATTCAAGTGGTACACGCCAAGCATGTGTGGCTCAATGTACTGACTTCCCACACAACTCCAAATACACCCTACCCCTCATCACTTTCAAAACCAACCAGCGTTTCCGCTGCCAATGCCTTAAAGGATGACTCACGAGCGCAATCATAATTCATACCTTGTTCAATGAACTTTTTAACGGTTATGTCTCCGGGTATATTCTCATGAAACATGGCATAGAAATTTTCGATATCCTTGAGCTGGTGGGGTACCAACTCCTCCAGAGATGGGAGACCTTTGCCCAATGTATCCTTCAAAGCTGACAAGAACGGGATACTTAAACTTTCTCTCAAACTCCCTGTACAGACTCTGTCACGATCAATTTCATCAAGGAGACCGAAAGATTCTCTAGAATATACACAGCTGGCAAAGTCAACCATGTATACTCGGTGAAGGTCTTCGTCGTTCAGCCCGAGATTCTGCAGCCCAACATCACCAATGTTTGACATAATCTTGGAATACATAAAGTTTCTAGCACAAACATCGCCATGTGCTATTCCACAATCAAGTACTGTTGCCAACGCGTAATGCGCGAGCTTTTGCTGGTCTTCACACAGTGGGTCGAAAGTATCGTACTCGAACAAGCGCTTGGTCAAGACATACGGCCCTGTGTGGTACTTCAGTCCACCACGAACTGTAATAATACCCGCACCTCGAAACACTGGAACTGTCCAGCCTGCGTATTTATTGACCAGATACAACCCAAAAATTTCATGATGGTAAGTTATTTCAGGCTTATCACCTTTATCGAATATTTTTATAAAGCTGTCATCACCATTGCAACTTGCTGGAATACCTGCGGAATTAAGTTTATACTTGTCTAGAAGCGCATCTTTTTTGACAGTTCCACAGGTTGCATCCTTCCCCTGCTTATCCTGCGGTAGCAGGTGAACTATTTTGTTTCCAGAAACACAATCCCCACCCATAACTGGAAACAAAATACCGTCCATTAAGTACTCTTGTACTTTCATCAGTGAAGGCTCCAAAACCATAGCCTTTTCAATTTCAGCTTGGGTCTCGACTCGTTCCACGAAGTGCTCCCAGTTTTGGTCATCAATAGCCTGGCGATCCTTTTCATCAACAAGACTACTGCAGACTGACCCCAATCTTAATGAGATAAACTTGTCGGCGGCAGTTAGTACTAGCGCATTGGTATCGATAGTTGGAAACCCGCCGCAGCGAGGAGGAGCCTGGGCCCGTTTCTGGCTAGCAATTCTAGCCACCATATGAGTCCTCTTAGTACATATTTTGTCTAATTTCCCGGGACAGATAAAGCCAGAAAGTGTAAAAGCGGGAAGTTTGGCAACGAAATTCAGAAGCGCACGATACTCCTCCATTTCCTTCAAAATTCGATCCTTTTGGGTAATCAAATCGATGGAACACAATACAGTTTCTGTTCCTGTGAATACTTGAAACCGTGTACCCATCGTTTTCAGAAAGTATTTCAGGATTTGTTGTGGCAAAATGGAATTATTGTCTTTCTGTATCCTAGACCACTGGTCGGCGAATGTCTCCAGGCCCTTCTTCACATCAGAATCACTCTTCGCGCGGTCTTTTAAAACGTCAAAGACGGTTTTCAAGAATGCGGTTGGTTGCCCAGTCAATTGCATGTTCACACAGCTGCCAAACTGTGAGCTAAACCGCTTCATTTCAGTAAATGAATATGGAATACGACGGTATAAATTCGCGCAATCAACTACTCCTGACTTTAGTTTGGAGGCTTCCATTCCCGAACGCTCTGGCATGTTGTATAACCGCGCCAACTGGCGTGGGACATCTAAGCTCGAATGATCGAAGTCACACGGCTGTTCCAAACTTACCTCGAAATTATCACAAATGAATTGAAGCAAATAGCAGATATTATTGTTGTAGGACTGCGTCACTTTGGCTTCTAGATGTTTATGCCATGAGTTGTTTTGTGGCTTACCGAATGCGATGTGAAATCCCCAATTTGCGTTAGGCATGCCTAGGTCACGCCACCAAAAACCATTGCATATTTCCCTGGCAGCATTAATAATCATATTTTTTACTTCTAATTCGGCCATTGGTTTGTAATTGAGGCGAATCAACATGCGACCAGGCTTAGGCTCATTAGGCGCCTGTTGTCTGTCGTTTCTATTGCCGGATACATTGCTGGATACATTGTTGTATACACTGCCGGTTCCACTGTTGGATCCACTGTTGGATCCACTTCTAAATGCCGAGGAGCCGCTTGGTTTGGTGCTCATGAAAACGCTCTTCAGGCTACTACCGTATAGACCTGACCTCATAATTTCTTTAGCTTCCTGTTCTGCCAGGTCCTTATAATTTTGAGGCACATTACTTCCACAATAAAAATGATCCCCTCCAAGCAGACTCAAGAATTTTTTGGTATCTTTGGCTCTTTCTCGATCATGTCCACCAACGTCCAAGGCTTCATTTAGTACGTTATTGAATTCGTCTTTCGTGTAGCCTTCGAATGGCCTATCCTCTCTATTCAGTCGCATTACTTAGTAAACCTGGTGAAACAAGAATTGTTTCAGACAGCGCGGCGTAGTATTGTTGGATCGTTTATAATTGTGTCAAAGTTCAGCTATAGGGTAGGTGTTAGACTCATGCAGTATTTAATAGGAAATATAACTTACCAATAACCAGTTTCTAGAATATATATATAAAACGCAAAAAGGTGGAGGAAAAGAAGTAAACAAATTAATATTCCAACGCCACATTTTAATTCACCCATGCATGCTCACGCAGGCGGTGCCCAAAATTAACGTGCGGCTCAGGACAATGGGAACTCAAGGTGTAATATATTGAAATGGTTGGCTATCCAAATTCACAAACCTCTTGATAACAAGGCATTATTAACAGTCAATCAATGACAGATGATGGCGCTGCTTGACAAATAAAAAGCCCCTTAGCCTAAACCTAGATTGTATCGTGGCTCTGAACAGAGGTAGAAGCAGCAAGCTAATCAGACCGGAGTCGATACTAAGCGCCAAAATTGAATGAAATAAAAATTAGGGACAAAATATAGTAATATAAAAAGGTACATTATATAAAACATCGTCCTAAATCTGTTCGTGAGATAGCGACATATTTGTTTATTGTTATTGTTTTTTGGTCAACAGTGAATCCAGCTGGTATAATTTGAGTTTCGGGATCTTGAAAATTCCATTGCACCTGTGTTTTGGTGAAAACAATAATTGTTTCGGTTTTTTTTTTTTTTTTTTTTTTTAATAA
>JAKTPN010000219.1:0-97702 GCA_030557665.1 Blastobotrys apis
GGGGGGGGCATGTGGAGTAAGTTACCAACTAGGGTAGTCTACCCCATGTACCGCGGTTACCAGTTTCAGCCGAAGTCTCACGATCCAAACACAAAATATTTAATTAGCGAATCAAATGCATCGTAATACAGATTATAGCCAGAATGCACACAAAGCGATGCCACCGGGCCTTGCGTGACTCCCATTGGGACAGACGAGCCGCGGGTTAGGCGGTTGCAACCACCGGGCCGGAATTAGGAGCATGATGACATATGGTCCATTTCTTACTTACAGAATGGGCACGCGCTGCGAAATAGATCCGAAAAGCATCGTAATCGGACAGCTAGACTCACATGCATCATAAGGAATTTTGCGGAGTTAGCGTATCAGTCCCTCCCCTCTCGAGAGCAGCACTACCCCCAAAATCAAAATCAAAACCAATGCGCAGTTTTATTGGTGGACATGTTTTTGAGATTACTGAACATTTCTATCAGTCCAACCAATTCCAGATCCGTCTTTCGGCAGCAATGCATCTTGAGAATGTCGAGATAATAGAGAACACCCTGATCCAATGTTATATGTCGGCCATTCAACCGCAATCATACGCGGCGGCAAGTATGCAACAGCTAACTAGCATAACCGCATGTAGGTTTCAACACCAATTTTCTGACGATCAACAGAGGGAGACAAAGCCTGAATCAGTTTCCTCGACAACAGCGACACACACATAACAAAGCCAGTTAGCACACGCACATGGATCGATCGAATATATAAAATAGGCCATCCCCGAAACTTCCCCACAAACAAATCCACCGGGAACAGGAAAAATTCCAGTGGAACAGTATCTCTTGTTGTTCCATTAGTGTGGGGTAAAATATGGTTTTCCCGAGATGCCACGTAAAAACAGTCAACCACTGCATCCACAACGTAGTTGAGATAAGGCTAAAATTATTCAGCTCACAATGCAGCGTGCGGCTGTTTCAGACGACAGCGCGAGCGTCCCGCCGGCTTGCCGCCGGATCAGCCACAATTTTCATAGATTAGCGAGTTCTGATCGTAACCCTGTTTTTATTATACTTTGCAGGATCGCTGCAATCGGCTCCATCCAACGGTTGGTGTATCGAGGGTCCTAGCAGTGGGAATGTAGGTATACTGCTGGAATCATTCATCCTTCATCCTTCATGTTCGTCGGAAAAAACGATTTCTGGATCAGCTCATCGGGCCAAAACGCCGATGAGAAATTAAAAAGCTTGGCCCGAAGCCCTAAAAAGAATCCGTTTCTTGACCAATCAGATTCGTTCGTTTATCATTTTTTTGGGAGGAACCGCGGGAGCTTCGCCGCCGCAATGCTACCCACCTGCATCCCGCAGCCACAATTACCACGTTTGCTTTTTAACTGTCTAGGAGATGCACGAGCTGGTATAATGCAAATTTTTTTTTTTTTTTTCCTTTCTATTCGGGCATCTCTTATCGTTTCTTTTCTGGTTGGACCGTTGGCTCAGTTTAGATGCGGGCATTTTCACTCGTTTCTGATTTAGATATAAGACCAGACTCAAATCCGTCTTGTTCAAAATTTTTTCCCTTTCTAATCTTATAACCACAGATTCTAACAGAATAACAAAAGCTTCCAAAAAGCTTTTATTAAAGACAGTCAGGTCTCTAAAACTACAGAAACCAACTACCAACTTTTTTTGTCTTCTCGCAATACTCCATCCCGCTCATTAGTCGCATAAGATTCTAACAGACACAATGACGGAAAAGGATATTGAAAAACAGGCCTCGCCAGATGTTGCATCGATTGACGAGAAGAGCTCTACCGCCTCGGGAAGGGTCCAGGAGTTTAAAGCATTTGCTGCATTTGATCGAATCGTCAAACTACTCAATGCCGAACAACGAGGTATTGAACGAGTCCCAGAAGAAGAAAAAACAGATCCTTCTTTATGGACCGCCGCCTCAATGTGGATGGGTGGTAACATGGTTGTCGCTACATTTGCTTTGGGTGCTTTGGGTGTCGGTACTTTTGGATTGAACTTTTGGGATGCTGTTTTGACGATTCTTTTTTTCACCGTTTTTGGGGCTTTGTCAGTAGCTTACTATTCGACTTTTGGTCCTCCATTTGGGTTGAGACAGATGGTATTGTCGCGATATTGGTTTGGTTACCAAGGTGTAAGATTGATTGCATTTTTGAATTGTGTCGCTTGTATTGGTTGGAACGCAGTTAATACAATGGTCTCGGCTCAAATGTTACATACTGTCAATAACGGTGGATTGCCAGCTTGGGGTGGTGTGTTGGTGATTACATTTTTGACCTTCGCAGTGACCTTTTTTGGGTATCGAATTGTCCACCAATTTGAAAAATGGGCTTGGGTTCCTACTCTAGTGATTTTTATTATCTCTGCAGTTAGAATGGCCAAGTCTGGTACTTTTACTTCAAATCCAATGAATACTGGTCCAACAGAAGCCGCATCGGTTCTCTCGTTTGGTTCTGCAGTATATGGGTTTGCAACTGGTTGGTCTGCATTTGCTGCAGATTATACAGTGTACATGACATCAAACATTTCTAAAAAGAAGGTGTTTTGGTGGGTAATGGTTGGGCTGTGCTTCCCATGTTGGTTTGGTATGATTCTTGGTGCGGCGTGTATGACTGGTACTCTGAGCAGCCAAAAGTTTTTGGATCATTACAATGACAATTCTGTTGGTGGGTTGTTCTTTGCCATTTTGGTTGACGACTCTTTGCATGGATTTGGACAATTTTGTGTTGTGCTTCTTGCATTGTCTACCGTTGCTAATAACATTCCAAACATGTATTCTCTTGGGTTGTCTGCACAAGCAGTTTGGTCGCCATTCCAAAGGGTTCCACGAGTATTCTGGAGTTTCTTGGGTGCTGGTGTGTCGATTGCTATTGCAATTCCAGCTTATATGAGTTTTGCTGATTTCATGCACAATTTCATGAACTTGATTGGGTACTGGCTTGCCGTGTATACCGGGATTGTTGTATCTGAACATTTCATTTACCGACGAGGACTTTCTGGGTATGATCCAGAACGAAATAGTGATTCATCATACTTGCCAGTTGGTTATGCGGCAATGTTTGGATTCTTTTGTGGTGTTGCTGGTGTAGTAGTCGGAATGTCTCAAGTTTGGTTTATTGGCCCAATTGCAAAGTTGATTGGTGATCCAGCGATTGGAGGTGATATTGGGTTTGAATTGGGTTTTGCATTTGCTGTCATTGGGTTTAATTCCACCCGATGGCTTGAATTGCGAATCGTTGGCCGATAGTCTGGTACTGAACGGTTCCAAATTTCCAATTTCCTTTTTCTTTCGATCTTTTCTCTCTTTCTCTCTCTTTCTTTTTTGTTTTTGTTTTATTCCTGTTTTATTGTTTAAGGGACGGTAAACCCTCAAATTACAAACATTTTTCCACTGTTTTGACAATTTCCCCATAAAAAAGAACTTATAAAGTTTATTATTATTATGTGGAGTGGGGAATTATGATTTATTGTCAAGACACAACGGTTTTATGATATAACTTTGGGTTTTATGACGTTTAGAGATGATATATATTTTTAATTTTATGATTAATAAAAAACCAAAAAAAAATAAAAAAATAAAAAAATAATCTTTGCCAAAAAAATTCAAGTTATCTCGTTCGATATTTCCATTTGCCGCATGCGGCGGGTTGTTAGATTGATTTTCAATGCATTTCGTAGGTTTTTCTAAACAATTCATATATAAATATTTTACTCTCAATTCGTCAACGTCTTATCTGTATGTACCGACGCTGGAGAAGAAGGTTGTTCTTTTGGATTCACACCTTGTACAAGCAACACCATTACAGTAACATCATCAGGTTTGCCACCATATTGAATAATACTATCCTGTTTCAGCACTTCACGTCTCAATTCCTGAGAAAAGGGAGAATTCCGCTGAGTGTCGATCGAATACAATGATGCATATCTCACCAATGAAGATGCCAAGTCGGTACCTGCACTCATCTCCAGTCCAGGTTCAATCTCTCCTGTATCCGTTCGAACCCACGACGACGACCGAATCATTTTATCTGTAACAAGTTCTAATGCTTCATGTGCAAACATATTATCAGTCAAACCATCTGTACTGAGCACAACCACATCACCATGCCGTAAACTGTGAGAATCTAGAATTGCATCACTTGGTTTATCGTCGATCCGTCGACTATTATCAAGTTTCAACGATGCAGGGATCACAGCCATTTGATAGGGCGTGTTGAAATAATGCGTTTGTGGCTTCGACTGTCGATATATTCGTCCTTCTCGGAAAATAGAATAAGCAGAATCCCCGAGATTAGCAATATGAAGCATTCCATCCAAGGGTGAAACCATCCCAACACAAGCAGTAGAAGAACCAGCTTCAACCTGTTCGTTATCCTTAATCTGGTTATATGCATACTCCAATAAAGTTGAAGGGGTTTCGTTCCGTGTTTCGTCCTTTTCCAATTCCTTGAATCGATTTTTCATATTCTGACAAAGTTGGTATGAAAATAATGATGGATCCACCCCGAGATTACCCCATCCACCAACTCCATCAGCTACACCAAACGCCATAGCACCACGTTTAGCACCCTTTTTCACTTGAGCTTGGAAAAATGCATCTTCACCAGAAAGAGGTTTACCACTGGCTGTTCTATTACATCTCGAAATGGTTTGATTGACTGTCAATAACCCCTTTGGTTTTGATGCAAAGGCTTCCGAGACTTGTAGAATAAATTGATCGTTCGGCCCAATCGGATGTTTGCTGTTGGCATTGCTTTCATCTTCAGTATGAACCCGAGGACTGGTCAATACTGGATTTGTTGCTGCTCCTGTAGCTGAGGGAGCTCTAGAAGACAGTCCTCGCTTAACCACAGATAAGGTTCGATGTAATCTCACTAGCATAAGAGTTAGCTTAAAATAGCACGCACAGAGAAAAAAAAGCATACCACCCATTTTTTTTGAACGACTTGAGGTCTTATCGCTGGTGTTATTATTATCGGTAGAGGAAATTTTGGATCCTGTCGTTGGCTCGATCGGAATATTTGCTGGAGTTGCTGTCGTAACGGACATTCTTTTTTTTTAAAAAAAAATTGCAAATTAAAATGCGGCCCGGCTCTTTGTAGGCAATAGGCGGAGAGGATAGTCGTGAATAATCAATTCCCCTAGTCTTCAAAAATGAAAATAAAAATAAAAATAAAAATGAAAACTGGACTCAGAAAGGACAAGAAACCCAGTGATATTTAAAACGTTCTTTTAGAACTCAATCAAACTGTAACCCAAGTTGTATTCAGCCCGGAATAAGCTATAGTATACCCAGTTTTTTTTTTTTTTTTTTTTAATTATTTGGTTTAAAGTTTTCTGTTACCGAGACCTGTTGGGTAATGGGCGACGGACGTCGGTTCTCTTGTTTTTTTTTCTTCAGTGGAATCCCCGTCTTTTCTGGAGAACAATTTGGTATAACAAAAGAACAACAACTTGTCTTTCGTATCTGACCTGACGTGTGCTCCTGTTGCTGTGGAGGTAAATGTGGTCTGTGATCGATTTTAAAAAGTATCCTTCTTTTAAAGCGGTTAGGCTTTGTTTTCCTGCCCAATCAAAATGACGCGCACCATGTTTTTTTTTTAATTCTTTGACCCACGTGCGCTGCAGAGGAAACAATTAAAGCCCAAAGCCGCGCCGTCCAGTTATTTCCGGCTTACTAAGTGTGGGTGGGTCGCCTTTGTAACCGGGAACAGTAAAAATGCCGATTGTTCCGACCCGCCGGACTTAAGGTTAGGCTACCCCAGATTGAGAGTGAAATTGGTCACTCCAGAATGTACGCGATCTGCTTCAAATGATCGCCGAGCGACCAGTAGCGTCCTTTGAAACCTTGCCTGCTTTTCGCACCAAACTTCAAAATAATTATATAGTATTAAAACATTTACTGCACATCCCTAGAACAGCTTATACGCCTAGCTTTATACGTACGAGTTACCATACCCATGTTCCTTGAGGTACTCTCCACCCATTTCCTCATACTCCTTCCTTGTGACCGAGAACTTGTTGAACTCATCCGAGGTACTCCACTTGGCCATGCCTCGCCATGCATCTCGCGCCGCATCCGCCGCACGGACGATTCTTATTGTGGACCCCGTCGGCAACACACTTTGAACCTCGTTATACAGCCGATTATCAAACCCTTCAAACTGGCTCAACCCGCCAGTCAACAGGATATTCTCCGTGGCATTTCCAAGAGTTTCACCCGGCCATCGCGTGAAAATACCCTCACACAACTCGCCCAACCCGGCTTGATCCACACCAGCATTCGCCGGCTGGAAAAGAACCTCCGGTACTCGTACCCGTTCAATGTTCATCGTCATTTGGTGCGCTTGAGCTTGGCTTTCTGGGTCAAGTGGCCGCGGGCCTTGGAAAAACATGTTCATCATCGAGTCTTGCCAATCGATATCCCCCTTCTGTCGTGTAAAGTCCTCCATACGGAACTCTGGGTCATGCGCGCCCAGTTGTTGTTGCAGCTGCTGCACTTGACGTTCCTCTTCTTCTTCTTCCTCGGAATCACTAGCATTTGCAATGTTTCGATATACCGCCCAGTCTGCATCATCAGCACCAAACATGTCATCAGCATCAGAGTCATCTTTATTTCCTCTTCGTCGCTTAGTACCACGGTTAGAATCGTTGGACGCTAGTGCGGCAATGTTTTTCATTCGCATTTGTGCGGCGTGTGATTTCCGGTTCGACAAGTCTTCTTTCAGCTGCTGCTTTTCATTCCGGCGATTGAAAATCTCCGCCAGCTGCTCTCGTCGATATTCAATCCACCCGTCAAGGTCTCTTGCTCGCCATTCAGCATCCTTTTGTGCTTCTTCTGCTTGTCGTATCTTTTCTTCTTCTTTTTCCTGCTTTGCTCGCAGTCGCGCTTCGTAGCTCGCCTTGAGCATCTTTTGCCGTCGTTTGTCCTTGATTTCTTCATCATTCAAATCGTCATCAGGAATGTCCACCAACGGGTAGCTCGGAGGTTCAACTGGCTCGTTGGGATCGTCTCCAACGTCGAGTTTTCTTGCCCGTCGCACCGACTTTTCCAAGTCGTCGATCGCCTTTTGCAACTTGTTCTCATCTTTAAACCCGTCACGTTCCAAAGTCTTTTTCACATCGCGTCTCAACCCAGCTTGCACACGTTGCTGAAGATCCAAGTAATATGCCAGGTTGTTCTCCTTTTCAATCAACTTCTCCAATCTTGCCTTGGACGCTTGTTCTTGTAGCCGTCTACCGCTTTCTTTTCTCTTTTCCGTGATCTTATCCAACTCTTCTTGAGTCTTTTCTACAATCACTGTTGGTGTATACGGTGCTTCAACCACTCGCTCTCGATCAGCAATCCCATCCCAGTTTAAATACCCATCGACTTCACTTTCATAATCGCTTGAAACATAACAATGATCTTGCATTAGATACATCGATTGTGAAAATGTCAATTTTGTTGGAAATGCCGGATATTTTAGCGATAATAAATTCTGCAAATACGTTGTCGCTTGTCGGCCACCCCAGTTGATTCGTTTAGCCATGCTCATCACCCCACGTCCGTTCACCATTGGAATAACATCTGTAGTTTCGTTCCCTGCTGAAATTACCAGCCCATTGCCAGATCCCATGTTCCAATTCCACGAAAACAATGAATCGATCCCATATGCCACTGATGGCGCTTGGTACGCTTCAAACAACAGCTCGTTCATTGTACGTCTTTGTTGTGACGGGCATCCAAGCATTTCAGACATGGCGATTGGATTCTCAAGAGATCCTTGACTTTCCACGCTAATTTTGGCAAAACTATAATCCAGCATGGTTTCCACCATCTCCCAGTTTTGAATCATGGCCCCGTCAAATGGATTTTTGATATTCTGTTTCGCTGTAGTATCCAAATAAGCATCATTCCCGACCAATTGGAATGCGTGATTGATTTTCCGATCCCGGTATTTCGATATTTGAGACGTGAACTCATGTTGTGGGCCTTGATCAATGTCGATTGCGTAACCGACGCGCGTCTGATGTGTACCTAGATCAATCGCAATAGGAAGACCACTGCGCCAGCCACCGGTGATAGGTTCCGGGGCCTCTGGAGCGACAATATCCCGAATTGGGTGTATTTGCTTAATATCAACCGCGGCTCTCGCTCTCGTTCTTGTTGGCATGTTGTCGTTGTGAAGGGAAGATTGTGAAACGAATTGGAGCGACAGACACGTTGGGAGTGCGATACTTTGGAATCTTGACAGCAACAACACAAGATGAGTGAGAAACCAGGACATAATTTGGTTACGTTGATGAAGCGGTATGAAAAAAATTGCAAAAACAATCGAAGACTAACAATTCAAATAGGCTTGAAGCTGCTACTTCACGATTGGAAGACTTGACAGTGTTTCAATCTGAAGCATTGAAAAAGGCTGGCGCCGGGGGAAAGACTGTTACTATTGACCCTACTCCACATGAAGGACAAGCACCAGGAACTCCTAAAGAACGTGAAATGAGTGCTAGTTTGAAAGATTTTGATGACTTTGTATCGGACTTTGTTGACCCGTTTGTGTCAATGAGTAAGAATATCGACCCGCTAGTTGAAGAGCAAGTGGTTTGTTTGGCCAAGGGATTTGCTGGTCAGCGAAAGTTGATTCAGGTTGCACAAGCCGCGAAGAAGCCAACGGATTATTCGGATTCTGTGTTCCAAGAATTGTTTGCACCAATCATGCAACAAGGAAATGCAATTCATAATGTCCGTGAGAGTAACCGAGCATCTAATTATAACAACCACTTGGCCACTATCGCCGAAGGCGTCCCAGCGATTGGGTGGGTTGTAGACACTAAACCAGTTTCCTACATTTCCGACTACAAGGATGCGTCTCAATTCTTTGCAAATAAAGTTATGAAGGAGTTTAAGGACACTGACAAGAAACAGGTGGAATGGGTACAACAGTTTAGCAAAATGTTGACTGGGCTACAGGCTTATGTCAAGAAACACCATCCGGAGGGGTTGACTTGGAACCCGAATGGGAAACCTATTTCTGAGGTTTCTGCGGGTTCTGCTCCATCAACACCTGCACTTTCAGATCCATCTCCATCTCCATCCCCATCTGTTGGAGGAGGTGCACCACCTCCGCCGCCACCGCCTCCTCCACCACCAGCATCGGTCTTCCAAGTCAATAATGACAAACCATCTGGATCTGGGGGTGGCTCTGGCTCTGGAGGCATCAACGCAGTATTCGCTGAACTCAACAAGGGCGAATCTGTGACTTCTGGATTGAAAAAGGTCGACAAAAACGACATGACGCATAAAAACCCAGAACTTCGAAACCGGGATCCTGTTGCCGGTGATCGAAAATCACCAGTACCACCAAAGAAACCGGCTACTTTGACCAAGAAGAAGCCGGCTCGTAAAGAACTTGAAGACACCAAGTGGATTGTAGAAAACTTTGAAAACGAACATGAGTTGGTTATTGAGGGTAAGATGGACCAATCCGTTTTTATCGACAAGTGTGTCAACTGCACGATCCAGGTCCATGGTAAAGTCAACACAATTTTCCTCAACAATTGCAAGAGTATCGGGTTGATGGCTGAAAATTTGGTCGCTAGTGTGGAATACGTCAAGTGCAACAACTTCAAGGTCCAAGTTACCGGTACCTTGCCAACTTTGAATATCGATCAATGTAATATTGGTCAAGTTTTCCTCACGGACGCGTCCAAATCCGCGGAAATTTACACTGCTCAATCTACAGGACTTAATATCTGTCTTTCTAATGATGAGAACTCCGGTGATTATTCCGAGATGGCCGTTCCTGAACAGCTTGTTCATGTCATTTCTGAAGATGGGTCTCTCAAGAGTGCAATTGTAGAACACAAGGAATAGATGAATATATGATGGACTTTTTTTCTTGAAATTTTTTCTTTTTCTTTTTCTTTTTTAAAACTATGTACAACTCTTCAAAAAATATTTTACAAATTCTTTCTTCTCTTTCGCACATAAAACATGTATGCTCGCTCATGCATATCCAATGGCAACGGCGTGATGATTTCAGAGTGTCCTGGACGAGCCACAGGGTCTCTCAAATAAACGGCGTGGCATGATTTGAACGAAATTTCAATATGATGTGGAAGAACTGCAAACGGAGAAAGAAATGGCCGTGGGTTCCATGGGGTGAAATATTGCTTGGACGGATCTGTTCGACCGTACAATTTACCGTCTGAAAATGGTAGACGAATTGGTTCCAAAGCTGCTTCACCTTCTTGAGCCGCAGCAGAGTCGACCATTGGTACTGCTTCTTGTAGCTGTTCAACCCATCTTCGATCATACCTTGGTTTTGGCGTAGTTTCACTCTGCATTCGTTTCTGGTAAGAAGTTCGAAGCTCTTCTTGTTTCAATTGAACAATTTCTTGAACCAACTTCTTCACATCACCTTTATTACCTGGACTTTTATCGGTTTCACCATAATACAAATCAACTTGTTCCTTGACATTTTCAGCCGGAGCTACTTCAGTAAACTCTTTGATCTGCTCCCTTGTTGCTCCATCAACTCCAGCACTTCCAGCTTGTTTACCAGTTACCAGTCCAAAAACAGACAAACTCTTGTTCAACATTGTCCCCTTTCGGAGCGGAAGAGTGCCGTACTTGTCAAAGAACGGTGCATGTTTCACCACAGTTTCCAACACCACTCGAGGTTTGACTGCATCAATATTCTCACTCATTTCCTTTTGCAACTGTTTGTTCCCATCCTTGGCCCGCTTCTGTTGCTTTTGCGTATACAGCTTGTTATACACTGAATGCTTTGCACGACTAAACTGTCTCAACCGCCACATTTTCAATGGGTATTTCTTACATCGAGCCAAAAACTGGTTGTACTTTTTAATCTGCCGGTTCGTCAATTTAACTGCTTCATCAACCGATGGTTTTTTCCGCCCCAATGCAAATAGCACCGATTCCGGGTCTACCGAAAACATATCGCCAGCTTTCAATTCGTACCCTGGGGATTTGACCTTGATTCCGTTGACCTTGACTTTACCCTTGACAATAAACTGGGCGGCTTGTCGAGGAGATGCAGCGAAAAACGATCGAAATACTGCGGTATCTAATCGCCGTTCAATAGGTAGATATGTCTGCAAAGCCCATGGAGTTTCTGTAGCAGTTGCTTCTCCTGATTCACCAGATGTTCTTGTACTTTTCAAAGGATTCACACCATTCAATTCTCCTGAAAAGACGTTTCTAAACTGTGTTTCGGTCAATTTTTCACCGTGGTATGCTCTCGTTTCCTGCTTGGCAGTAAACTTTTGTTGAAACATTGTACCACGACGGAACGTTTTACGCCAGGTCATGGTATTATACAAGTTGAACTTGTTAAGCGAGCTGCGTACTCTCTTTCTCGCAAGAGAATACAGCAGCTGTTGTCTCTTTGGCATGGTTGAGTTGTTGGAACGAGTAGAGACGGTTTACAGTGATGGTGAAAAAAATTTGTTTTCCCCCCGGCGCCCATGAATCATCCCAATTATTTACCCTCCTTTGCGACAACCACGATGAAATGGACAGAGCACCAAGAAACGAGCCTGCTGAGAGCCATTTGTCGGTTCAAGCCTGTTGGCTTGCATAAACATTTCCGAATGATTAGCATTCACGGTACTGTTAATAATGTCCACGTGGCTGGGGCAAAATTATCTACTGATGATATCTGGGACAAACTCAGTCAGTTGTATAATCTAGGTGGGTTGGATGCTATTGAAGATGCAGCGAACGAGAGGAATGAACATGAATTTGGGCTACCATGGGATGAATACGGAGAATTAATGATCGCACAAGCTCAAGATCCAGAGGGTACATCATCAGAAGAAGATGACGAAGAAGAAGAAGAGGAGGAAGAAGAACAAGAAGAGAAAGAGCAAGAAGAGACTAAGGAGAATAAAGACGACAAGAAGAAAAAACCGTCGACAGCCACAGCTAGCACCTCCGCAACACGCAAAAAGGCAGCGGCAGCTCCAGCGCCTAGAACCAGAAGATCACGCCGAATTGAAGAAGAAACGACAGCATCATCACGCAAAAAGGTCACCAAACAACCTACCAGGAGGAGCACACGCAAAAAGACATAGATCAAATTGGTTTATACATATATTTATTATATTGATTTTTTTAATTGATTGCCAATAATTCAACTTCAAATCGCAATTCAGAGTTTGGAGGAATTCGACCTGGGAAGCCCTGAGATCCGTAACCATAGTCTGGAGAGATCTTCAACAAGGCGGTTTCTCCAACAGACATTTGTGGAACACCTTCATCCCATCCTTTGATGACCATACCGGCACCAATGGTGGTTTGGAATGGTCGGCCTCTGTCTCGGGAAGAGTCAAACTTTTGGCCATTGGCTAGAGTACCAATGTAGTGCATGGTGACTTTGTCACCTGGCTTTGGATAGTTTTGGCCATCACCTTTTAGTGTTAGTTTTTATTTGAAAAATAACGGGGCTGTTTATATACCTGGAGAGAGAGTTTCAACTTGTACACCCATTTTTTATTTCTGATTGTTGTTGTTAAGAAGAAGAAAATACAAACAGTTCAGACTTGTCCGCGCGGAGTAATGGGGACGCCGCCACAATGACCAAAGTCCGTTTGAAGTACGTATCATGGACTTTCAGCTGGGGCAGTTTGAGCCATTGATTGGTGGATAGTGGTAGCAAAGTGAACTCAATAGCCCGTCGTGTATATGGCATGACCCGCATTTGTTGTAGTTTGGCCCCTTGGAACGCAAATACTGACGATGAGCTCATCGACACGGCATATGTCAGGATATGGTTGGTGGCGTTTTCCACGTAATAAATCAATTTGACAAATTTCCCTTCCTTTTGACAATCAAGAATGACTCTTGGCTCGTGTAACGGAAGATTCAGCCGTACCACGGGGATATGGAACTGGTTAATCTGGTCACTGGACACTCGTTTCCATTCAATTTTGAGATACGCTTCTGCCGCCACAGATCTCACCTCTTTATCACCTCGACATGTATCGAATATATAGCTCATTTTCAATCCTTGGTTATGTTCCAATTCCTTTTGTGCGGTCTCATCTACCGTGACAATGCTGCATTGAGCCTCACCAGGGTTCGTTGGCGTCACTTCCAGTTCCGATCCAGTGACTATAACAGGAGTTTCCCCCAGAAAGAGCAACGACGCAGTCAAGTCCCATCGTTTATTAATCAATGGAGAATGAGCTAATGCTTCCTGTGGGATGAAATTCGATGGCCAGTCGTCTGGATGTGGCCGAGGTGAAACATCAAAGTTGACCCTAAAAGGTTTGACCACTGGTAAGCTTAGAGACACTGCGTCCTTGATGGTATTCTCATCCGATTCAACGGTATATGATGCCACCATCTCAACAGTGATACCGGTCGCACCGCTAGTTGGCACGGCGATTGTGAACGGGTAGCTTTTAGCGCCGACTTCTTGTCTAGTTTTTGGTTGTCCCTTTTCATTTCCCCCCCAGCTGATCTGGATTTCTTTGCCTTCATTTGTCGTAGCCTTTCCAGTGACTTCCAATTCAATGGACTCTTGTTCTTGATTGTCGACTGCAAGATCCAAGTTGAGAATTTCCCCAGCAGCCGCAGTGCCGATGGTAGGCAATTCCAGCTTGATGCGTGCTGGACGTGGCGAAATATGCACCGAGTGCGCATTTTCAAGACGTTTATGACTGATTCGTCCGTTTTCTTGTTTCCATTTGATTGGCCCTTGGTTGGCAAGCAATGGAATGTCAAATGTGTACCGGCACGGTCCAAGTACAGCAGTCGCCGTGATGCGCTTGATAGAAGCATCACCGAGTTCTTTTGGTACATGTTCTAGGTCAATTATTGTGTCGTCTTGACCAAACTCCAAACCTGTTGTTTTGGATTCATTCTCCAACCCTTCAAATTCAATATCAACTTTTTCCAAGTTCCACTTCCTAGTGCAAGTCAGCCGCAATTGACTCTTTCCAGTCAATCCCAGATTAAACTCGCTAGATTCAAATGCAAATTGAGCAGTAAAAGGACTAGCGTCACCATTCAACGCTAACCCGGGAATATCTTCAAGACCTCTTCCATTAAGTACATCCAACTCGATCATACTTTGCACATAGTCTTCAGAGTCCTTATCAGCACACTGCAAGATCAGTTCCAAAGTAGATATTAGTAAAGCTTTGAAAGAATCTCCCCGATACACCCGCGCCGCACGCTTCAGGCTCTCAACAGCGGTTGCATTTTCACCCCGAGTTAGCATTGCTTCACCATGGCGATAAAACGAATAAGCAGTAGACCGTTTATGAGTTGTTGAATCTTGCTCAAAGTCTTTCATGGCCTTTGTCAATGCGTCAACGTTGCCTAGCTCAGCCGCTCGCAGGTACAAAAACCCACAACGCGGCAGTCTCATCGTTTCTCTATCTTCTCCACTGGACAATGGCGCGTTTTTCTCAATTGTAATATCGTCAGTCAGCTCTACTAGTTCGCCCAGCCGGAAATACTGCTCAGACATCCATTGGTTTTTGTCAAACTCCGCATATGCTAGCTTCGTGACTGACTTTAAATGTAATGTAAACTTTCTCCATGCAACATTCGGCTGTGCAAGATATAGACAGATTCTCCAAATTTTAAATGACAGTACATCTACCAACCCCAGTGCTTGTTTCCATCGGTCTCCAGTCTCCACATACGTCTCCAAAATTTCCATCACATTTTCATACGCAATTTCATACGACTTCATTGCAGTATCTAGATCCTGGCGAAATTCTGATAGCACTGCCATTTTGAATGAATATCGAGCTTCCCATCCAGCACTGGACAATGGTAACTTTGTCATGCTGCTAGCGGTACTCTCCTCATAATGCTGCTGCTGTCCTCCACTACCTCGCTTCTTCCGAATACGTTTCGATAATTGCGAGTAAAACTCCAAGCCCTGCGAGTAAGCCATTTGACATATTGTCTCTACAAATGTCTCTTTTTCCACCGGTGTTGATGACGTGGGTACAAAAAACAGGCCAGTTCGCTTTTCCAGACCAGTCGCTCTTCTCAAATGGCTGATTCTACCCTCACTCGCACTCAGTTCTCCGATAGTAACTGCAACAAACTTGACGTTTCTCTTGGACCATTGCGCCTTCATACCGTTCAACTCTTTGATCAACTGCTCGTCGGTACTAGTATCCCCTAGTAGATGAAAACTCACCACCATTCCTGGCTGAAGATACATATACTTCTGAACCCATTCCACATTTATAATTCCATCAGGAAACAATCTGCTTGTAGGATTCCTTGGTGATAGTGGCGAATGGATTTGACCATCTGGGTACTCTCCCTTAACCGGCGCCAGTTTATAAGTCTAAATATTGTTAGCTCACTCTCCCTTTCTCACAGTTTAAAACATACACCATCAATAAACCGGGTATGCAATAAATGATTTATCTTCTTCTTTGAAGCCTTCGGGGCTAAATGCTCGTAAAATTTGAGGTCGTTACTCTTTGCACTGAACCGACCATGCAAGTCCTTAGCCACTGGGTGATCAATTGCCACTGGTCGGACAGGTAGTTCTATCCCATTGGTTTCTAACGGATGATCCTTCAAACTAGAAGAGTCTCCTCCTAGTCCACTCACTAATAGAAGTGGTGTGAAGTGGTACAAAAAATCTGTATCTGTCATGTATTATGGCAACCGGTGTTTAGGTGGTGGAAATCAAAGAAATTCAGGGAACTCGCGTTCCTTCATTTTTAAAACATTTTTACATACAACCTAACAACAACAAAAATATAACTTATTCACCACGGAAATCTGGTTTTCGCTTTTCAGAAAACGCTGTCATACCTTCTTTTTGATCTTTAGAACCAAATAGAGAATGGAAAACACGTCGTTCATACTTCAAACCTTGGTCCAATGGCAATTGATACCCTTCGTTAACAGTTTCCTTGGCAGCCTTGACAGCTAGTGGAGAGAATTCGGCAATCTTTGAAGCAGTCTTAACAGCTTCATCAACAAGCTTTTCTGGAGCAAAGACCTTTGAAACCAATCCCCATTCCAAAGCTTGAGCAGCAGTGAAATTTTCCCCAGTAAGGATCAATTCCATGGCTCGAGATTTGCCGATTAGCAATGGTAATCGTTGAGAACCACCAGCACCAGGAATAACACCAAGTTTAATCTCTGGCTGTCCGAATACAGCCTTTTCACCAGCATAAATAATATCAGCCATCATGGCCAATTCACAGCCACCCCCAAGTGCAAATCCATTGACTGCAGCAATGATTGGTTTTTTGACTCTTGATTGATCCGACCAAGATTCGATGAAATCCTTACCATAGACCTCGGCAAATGTTTTATCTTTCATTTCTTTAATATCTGCACCAGCAGCAAATGCCTTTTCGCTGCCAGTAATAACAATAGCTCCGATTTCTTGGTCTTGATCAGCAGACGACAAAGCGTGGTTCAATTCTTTGATCAATGGAGTACACAAGGCATTAAGCGCCTTTGGGCGGTCTAGTGTAACCTGTCGAACGCCGACAGCCGGCTTCGACACGATAATATGCTCATAAGATGTAGCAGTAGACATGAATCGACGTCCAACAGTAAAAGATCGCTTCAATGCAAACATATCTGATTTGTTTGGTTTTGTTTCCTTTGGTGTTAATGTCAAGAATACAAAAATCAGCAACTCTGTGGGAGGAGGTTTCGGGTGTCGGTGGGGAGAGAGTTTTTAGATTCTCGGCTATTCATCGGTCCTATTTTACACTATGTACTGTTCTTCAAAAAAAGAATTTCTAGATTATCTTTCAGCATCTTTTCTCTTAATTCATTGAACTAGTCAATTGTTCCAACCGCTGACGTAATTCAGGTCGTTCTTGCATGATTCGCAATTGAGTTCGGGCTGCTTCAGAGAATTGCAAAGCTTGGATTCTTTCACCTTCACTTCGGGCAAGTTCGGCACTCTTTTCAAAGTAGGTTAGAGCATCCTCAGTCTTGCCTTGCTGCAAACAGAATTGAGCCAAAGTACCAACAGCGACATCACTAGATGGATCCAATGCAGCTGCTTTTCTGCAAAGGGATTCGGCTTCTTTAATGCCTTCCTTCTTTTGGAAGATGGCCAATGCCTTGTTAACCAAGCACAAGACATTAGTAGCACCAACAGCCTTTGTAGTTTCCAATTCAATTGCAATGTCGAATTCCTTAAGAGCTTCGTCAAATTGCTGTTGATCGAGGAGGATTTCACCATAATAATTGTGTACGTCGGAGGATTCTGGATACTTTTTGAGCAAGTCTCGGAAAGATGCAATGGCAGTTTGAGCAGATTGCATTCGATATCGAGTAACGGCCAACTGGATATGAGAATACATGAAATCCTCATCCAGACTGGCAGACTTTTCGTAATCATTGACTGCAGAATCAAAGTCTCCGGTCAAAAAGGCAATTTGGGCTCGGTGATAGTAGACATCTGGAGCATTTGGATTCAATCGCAATGCAGCTTCAAAATCAGATTTAGCAGATGCAATAGATCCTTGTTCCATATGAATAGATGATCGCTTAACATAGGCTTGGACAGATGGTTTAACTTCAATAGATCGTTCGATATCTTGCAAAGCACCTTCAGCATCGTTCAACAAAAACTTGAAAGTACCTCGGAATTCCAATGCTAGTGCCATGTTTTCAGCATTATTTTCAACAGCCTTGTTGAAATAATCCATAGCTTGTTCATAAGATTGTGCAGTTTCTTGTTCCAAAGCATCAAATCCAAGTTTCAAATAATAATCCCCGGAGCCTTCTTCAGCTCTAGTAATAGATTCTGGCAAAGCACGCTTTCGGAAAGAGTTCAAGTAAGACTTGACAAAGTTTGGAGAAGGCAAAGTTTGCGATACATCGGAATATTTTTCTTTGGAAATCTTTTCTGCTTGCAGTTTCAATACTCTGTCGACAGAAGAATTCAACGATTGGTCTTGGAAGCTTCCCAAGATACAAGTAGCAGTGAAATCGAAAATAGCTTCAGTGTACTTTCCTAGTTTTTCGTAAGCCACTGCTCGTCTTGACAAACATTTAATGTAGTCTGGTTTCATAGACAAAGCCTTGGTAGTATCTTCAATCACTTGCTCGTACTTTTTCAAAGAATTGAAACAAGCAGCTCGGTTAGAAAAGAAAATTGGATCAGTACTGTCGCATCTGATAGCCGCAGTGTACAATTCAATTGCCTTTTCGAAGTCCTTTTTGCTGAAAGCGGCGTTACCAGCAGACTTCAATGGTGCTGCGCATTCTTTCAATTCGTCAACGGTCAACCCACGCAATTCAGTCTTTTCGTTAATTTCTGGGTATTCAATCCCATCAGATCCGTATTGCGCCAATGGAATCCCATGAAGCTTGTTTGATTTATCTTGTTGTTGTTGTTGTTGCTTCTTTTTCTTATTCTTCTTCTTATTAGACTTGGAAGAAGTAGCCGCTGGTGGCGATTGAGGCTTTTCCGCTGGGGTTTCCTCTGCCGTAGGCTTGCTATTATAAGCATAATAAATACCCACACCAGCACCGACGGCAAGAACTGCAGCGGCTGCAGCGGCAGCTTTCTGGTTCCTGTTTAGATTTGAAAGCATTGTTGTCGTTTCCTTCTCGTTTAAAAAAAACTCTCTTCTTTCTTTAAGCGCTCTGTTGGAAGTTGTGAGAAGAAAATTTTGAATTTTTTTGGAATTCTCGGCCACAAATTTCAGTCCTAGTACTACGTAATTTGGAAGTTGGGAAATTTCATTTCGTATACTGCCTCTAAAATCAAATAAAGACAGAGAGAATAAATAAATAATGGACGATAATGACAACCCTGGAAATATTTTAGGCACTTTTTTACGGTATTATCAAAGAGGAGGTAGTGCTGACTTGCAACTGGATCCTGGAGATTTGACAGTATTGAGAGAGCATGGACAGCACGAAATAGACGCTGATACATTAAGGACTTTGATGAGGCAGTTACACCGGAATAGAAGAACTGCTGATTTGTTCCCAATGGTATTACCAGGATGGACCAGAGCTGCCGATTATGACATGAAGGCCAAAGATTTGTTGAAGGATTTCCATCAAGTAGAATTGTCGTCATGGTTAAGTCCCGGTGCAGTGTTCAAAATACCCAAACAGCTGACATTTGACCAATATCGTAACATGAAATTACCGGAAGGAGGGATCAACGATAATAACATCCACAGGGTTCAGATTAACAGTATGGACTATTCATCTTCAAATCCGGTGATTACAGGAAGTTTTGATTATAAAGATGATGCAACTGGATGTAAATTCTGGGGTGAAATGTTTGACCCAAGAGTCGTTCGGCCTTTATCTGTCAAAAATCTGATCACTACATGGATCAAACCGTTTTATAAACTGTTGAATCTGGATTTGTTCAGTCCAGATGTACGAGATCAATATATATTAATGATCTGGTATTGTGAGACTCCAGCTGCATCATCATCATCTCCGTCAACAAGAGCTTCTAGCTCCTCAAGTTCTTTATCGTCATCTTCGTCATCATCTTCAGCTTCAGCTTCAGCTTCATCAATATGTGTGTGCATGCGAAGGCAAGATGGATTTATGACCGGGGTTTCTCCGGGTTCACTGGTACGCATGACACTGGTACTGGCACCGTGTCAGCCGTTTAGTCTGCCAGTGTTCAACTGGCGATGATCCGAGTAAGGGAATCTAATACTCGGATCCCGACATCGTGGGGGCATATATGCGGTATAAAGGGATGCATCGGCAGTTTGTTTAAAAATCCCCTGTTAATCGGATCCGACTGGATTGAAATTTCATTGGCTCATCTATATATATATAATGGTTTAGCATTTGGTTGGGGGACGATCTCACACCTATAACTAAACAACTATTTATTAAATATCGTGGGATTCTAACCTACGTAATATATTTATTATCGTTATCATTTTTGTTGTTTTTTCCATCTTTATCAGAGTCATTCCTTTGGACCGAATAGAAATATCCGGATGAATGTACGTGTGGGGAGCGGAGCTAGCGCTTGAGTGGAGCGTGTGCGGCGCGGCTCCCATTTCACACTCTGTCGGTCTTGGCCGAGGTCCCATTGGCCAGAACCGAAATATGACCGCTTGACCACGTTCAAATCGGTATTAGACGCACGCGCATTATAAAAAGCTCTTTGATTCCACCTATTTTATTGAGAGTTTTTTTTTTCAGACTAATAAGACCAAATGCTTGCTGTTCGACGAATGACTAGAACTATGGTTGCCAATTCAAAACAGATCCGTATGAACTCAACGGCTGGTTTCCAAAAGGATTCAAGCAAAGGAGTCATGTTGCAGTATCAAGATTCACTACCAAAGCTGCCAGTTCCATCTCTTGAGGAATCCGCAGTGAAATACCTCAAAAGTGTGCGAGCAGTTGCCACTCCAGAACAATACGCTCGAACTGAAAATGCTGTAAAGCAATTCGTTACCAAGGATGGTATTCCATTGCAAAAGAAGTTGGAACAACGAGCTTCTGATCCAAACTGTAAGAACTGGATCTACGATTGGTGGAACGAGGGCGCTTATTTGAGTGTCCGAGATCCAGTCGTACCATACGTCTCTTATTTCTATTCTCACAAAGATGATAAGCTTCGAAAGAACCCAGCTACTCGAGCTGCTGCCATTACTAGCGCCGCGATGACTTTTAAGGATCAAGTTGACAATAAGACTTTGGAACCGGAATTGATGAAGAAAGTTCCAGTCTGTATGGATGCTTATCGATGGATGTTCAACGTTTGTCGAGTTCCAGTTAAGAATGGTGTCGACACTACTTCCGAATATGATGTTTCTGCCAACAAGCATGTTATCGCCATTCGAAAGAACCGATTCTTCAAGATTGATCATGAAGTTGATGGTGTCCCATTGACCACTGCTGAATTGGAAGAACAATTCAACCAAGTTTACAAACTTGGTGATACTCATGGTCCAGCTGTTGGTGCCTTGACCTCTGAAAACCGAGACAATTGGGCTGATTTCCGAGCACAGTTGCTTGCAGCTGGTAACGAAGTAGCTTTGAAGGATATCGAATCTGCTTCATTCGTGGTATGCTTGGATGAACAATCTCCAGTTACCAAAGAAGAACGAGCTCATCAATACTGGCATGGTGATGGTATGAATAGATTCTATGACAAGCCATTGCAATTCATTGTTAACGAAAATGGTACCTCTGGCTTTATCGGTGAGCATTCCATGATGGATGGTACTCAAACCCACCGATTGAACGACTATGTGAATGACGTTATTTTCAACAAGAAGATTGAATTCGGCACCTCAAAGCGATCTCTTGCTGCTCCACAAGAAGTCAAGTTCAATATCAATGCTCAAATCGAATCTTCTATTGAAACCGCCAAAAAGGATTTCAATGAAGTTATTGGTTCTCATGAATTGTCTGTTTTCGCTTACCAAGGTTACGGTAAGGGTTTGATCAAGAAGTTTAAGGCCTCTCCAGATGCTTATATTCAAATGATGATTCAGCTTGCTTACTTCAAATTCTTTGGTGTCAACCGACCTACTTATGAATCTGCTGCCACTCGACGATACCAATTGGGACGAACTGAAACATGTCGATCTGTCTCTGAGGACTCTGTCAAATTCTGTGAAACTATGGAAGACCCACATGCTTCTGATTCTGACAAGATTGCCGCTTGTCGAAAGGCTATCAACACTCACGTGGCTTATATCAACGACGCCTCTGCTGGTAAGGGTGTCGACCGACATTTCTTTGGGTTGAAGAAATTTTTGGAACCAGGTCAACAAGTTCCAGACTTGTATCAAGATCCAATGTTCGCTTACTCTTGCTCATGGTTCTTGTCTACCTCCCAATTGTCTAGTGAATTCTTCAATGGATACGGGTGGTCTCAAGTTAATGATGAAGGGTTCGGATGTGCTTATATGATCAATGAAAACTCCATTCAAGTTAACGTTGTTTCCAAGAAACAAGGTACTGAAAAGCTTAAGCATTACTTGAATGAAGCTGCTGACGACATGGCCGCTTTGTTCTCTACGGAAATTAAGCCTGAATCCAAGTTGTAATCCAAATATATATTTTTATTATCAGTTTTCTTCTTTTTTTTTTTTTTTTTTTTTTTTTTTTTTTTTGTTTACGTCAATATATCATTTACCTTTACAAATTGCATACCGCCGTTCATCATTTGACGGCGTCGGTACCATCCTTCATTATTATCTTCTTCCGAGCCATCTGCCGGGGATTGTACCTGCGCCGCCCCGTTGTCTGCGGCGGACCCCGATCTAGCAAGCGGATCGCACCACTGGTTTGACCGGATTTCGCGAATCCGGTCGATTCTCCACCCAGATATTGTGTGAACGGAGGTTTTTCCATTCGGTAATTTGAACCGCCCATCTACTGCCCGTCGTCCAAGTCTTAGTGATCGAGCCAAGCCACAATACTCAGTTGAAGGGATGAACCGCCATGATAAGCATTTACTGTCGTGTTCGCATGACCCTTTACATTTGTCAAGACTGAAACCGTCAAAAGACGTATCAGATGCGCTATTATCCCATCCTGGCATAATATGGTCGATATACGGCATGTACATGTCAATATACAGATCCCTGTACCGCACCACATTTCTAGCTCCAGGGCGCACCAGCCGATCGTATTCGAAGACCACTTCCATATCATGTGCCGTCATATTCCCAAAAGATATTAGCGGGTCGCACCAGTTTTCTTTAGATACTGGTGTGTCCCAGTAGGTATGCGTGTTGAGTTCTCGGGTTATTTGTGCCGGCGCTTCGTCTGGAGGTCTATTGAATGTCTCCAACGAGGAAATCTGCATGCTGTCATCCCCGTAATAGACAGGTGTCGACGGGTCATGTGCACTCAATGCATAAGACAAAGTATCCCAGAGGATATAAGAGTTGGAAGGCATGACAACTGTCCAGTTGGAGAAGTGCCCCTGCTTCACATTCGGGGAAATCTCCCACCCGGCAATTGTATCTTCATCTCCAACTAATGCAAAATGGTTCTTACGTAGCCGAGTAAGAGTTGTGGTCAGGTGGAAAGGGACAAATGAATATTTTGTGTCGCTGTCCACGATCATTACAACAAAAACGTCTATCGCTGTGTAATCAGCTAGCAGCGTTGCCTGTTTGCTTTTTCCGTGTTTAACATCTACACGCATCACATGTTCATTATGTTCATTTCCATCCGAATCATCGACCAACCACCCGTTATTTATCTCATACCGCCCAGCTAGCTTCCTGTTGTACGTGTTATCAAGCCGGTCAAAATCCTGGGCCGTTAGTGCTTCTCCTGTGTAATATTGTTGACTATGGTACACATGGTTCTTAATATTATGGTTACTGTTGTTGATATTGTTGTTATTGTTTTCTTTGAAGTATGCATATCGTAAATGTAACCCGAAAATAAATAAGGTTATTACGAATATCAATTTTCGACGACTAGACATAAACATATATTAACCAAAAAAGAAAGAAAGAGAGAGAAAGAGGCTGTAGGAATGAGAGAACGAATGTAGGTGATGAAAGTGAAAAAAGAGAAAGAAAAAGCTATTTTCTAGATCTTAAACTATCAATACGGTCCACCATCCACCCAGATATGCACCCGGAAAAGTCATCAGGGTGAATCATTTTTCCAGTATTATGAGCATTTTTTTCCTCGGGGAAAGTGACAGTACGCCCTGCTTCAGAAACTTTATGTCCGAGCCGCAGGGTGCGAGCCAGCCCACAGTAGCGCTCTCGGGGTAAATACCGGTACGACAAACATTCCTGTATTGAAACACATTTTCTCTTGCAATCCTCATGGCTTGAATAAACCTCACCATAGCTTTGCATGGTTATTTTATCACAACGAGGCGAGTAAACGATGTCAGAGGCAAAGTTATCCCAATCAAGCTTGGTTGTACTTGCGACTTGCATGGCATATAGTTCATACAGGCTACCATAAATAACATTACCAGTAGAGGAAGAAATATTCCCCCACATCTGGTTAATTCCAAAGGCCCCCGCCTTGACGCCTGCCAGGCGTTTGTTCCAGTTCACTGAAGACAACGGTATATCTGTATAGCAGCTACTTTCAATCGGTACAGATTTCAAAGAAATATCCTGTAGCTGACAGATACGAGCCAGTTCCAGGCCTGCGTTTTGGCTTTTAAATATAGAACTCTCATAATGACGCGCGATTTCTTGTGGGAATTGTGACAATGCTGCTTGACTGAGAACAAAGCTTCCTGGTTGAGGATACTTTCTATCCGTACCTTTGCCTGCGATTTCACCCAAAAGTAGTCGTTTGGACGGTTTGTATTTACCAAGTAGCCTCTGTAGGTTCTGTGCATCGAGATATGTGTCTGCTGAGATGAACACTGCCCATTTAACGCCGTCACCGAGAGTCCTGGCCGCATGCGATATCATTGGACCATAGATGAATCTATCCATATCCTGATCTCGTAGCGGATGAGCTCCTTTTTTTGACGGAGCCACAACCTGGTCGTAACCGTGAATACAATGGCCGTCATGGATATGTCGTGAGAGGCGGTATGGCTTGAACCACAGCGATTTTACTGCCTCTTGTGAAGAATTCGCCAATACATCAACGATTTCATGACCTGCAATAGACCCAGGTGCAGTGGAATATAACTTGAACTGGGAAAACATTGGGATGGTGGTTACCAAATGTATTGGCAAATCGTTCCATTGCTCTACACCTCGAGTGTAAATGCATATTGCGATATCCCCGTGGACAGAATGATCCCACGGTAAAGGTTGTGCAAGGTACGATTTTTTGGTTCTGTATTGGTGAATAGTCGGTACTCTGGGTGGTAGAGACGAAGTATTGGTGCTCTGTGTGTTCCGTGTCCATGTTTTTATGTAGATGGTGGTTACGATGATGAAGAAAATAAACACGAGCTTCATTTGCTTTTACTTTGTTTTTGGGTTTAAAAGGATGATAATTGTTATCGGAAAAAAAAAACACAACCCGAGATCCCTGTTGAAACATAATGAGACTGGGGTGAAAAAAAAAAAATACAAAAATATAAAACCTAGTTCTGATGTTTATGTAGTGGAATTAATACCGTTGCCACGGCAGCGCAGCTTGAGCCGCAGGATTTTTTTTTAAAAGTCAGCTCTGACACATACAGACTACGAGAGCTGCCTGTTCAGTAGCGATGCATAAAATATCACCAGCTGCGTCCTAGGCACTATTTCTGTATTGTTTTGCTATTGTAACTACATGCTCAGCACTTTAACCATTTCCGGTGGTGATGACCGCATTTGGTGAGGCTTCGATTTGTGGCCGGACCCGTAACACTTTTCAAAAAATAATAATGATAACATTAATAGGCATTACACATGACTTTTTATATATGAAGAGAAAAAACTGTCCTTTTATTTTTTTTTCGTAGCCGACCGGTAGAGATTTCAAAAATGTTTTTTTTTTCCTGTTTGAGGGTATACTTGCGTTTTCTCTTTTTAAAAGTTCAACAAACTTGCAATCACTGATACACTTAGCAAACCCAAAACAGTCTTGGAGACTGACATTGAACCGGCACCGTTACCAGAGGTAGAAGAAGCAGAGGAAGTAGAAGTAGAAGTAAAGTCGCCAGATTCGGTAGAAGTGCCTGTGCTGGAAGAATCACCAGTTTCAGTGGAATCGGAACTGGAGCCAGTAGTGGCAGATTTAGAATCTTTGGAAGAAGTATTTTTGGCTGAATTGGTAGTACCAGTTCCCTTAGAGCCACCTGCGGAACCACCATTGGTACCGGTACCGGTAGCGGCAGCGGCAGCAGAGCCGGAGGCGACGATGGCGTTAGCAGTTGCAGAGCCCTTGGCACCTGCTGAACCAGTAGCTCCACTGGCATTAGCACCAGAGACAGTAACACCACTGGCGTTGGCACCAGAGGCACCGGCAGCCCCACTGGCATTGGCACCGGCAGCCCCACTGGCATTGGCACCGGCAGCCCCACTGGCGTTGGCACCAGAGGCACCGGCAGCCCCACTGGCATTAGCGCCAGAAGCATTGGCATCAGAGCCAGCAGCAGCCCCACTAGCGTTAGCACCAGAGGCAGAGTTTGAACTATCACCAGAAGCACCAGAAGCACCAGAAGCACCAGTAGCGGCGGCATTGGCAGCAGCAGAATCACCACCAGCAGCAGCGCCAGATTCTTGTGGTTGGGCATTGGCAGCAGATGGCGCAACAGTGGCGACAATGTTTTGAGATGGGCCTGCGACTCGTGGGTCGACGGCTGGTACAGTTGGACCTGGATCGAGGGAGAACACCGAAGGCAAAGATTGCCAAGATGGGACTCGAGGAGTGATTTCAGCAGCGGCCATTGTTTGAGATGTTTTTGTTAGATTATGAAAGACAACAGGGGAAAATCAGCGAAATAAAAGAATCAGAAATCGGAAAGGAAAAGAAAAACATCAGAGGGACCCCGGGGAATCTGTGGGGTTTTTATACTTATCCGATCGTTTGGTGTCTCAAGACCCAGAAAGGTCGATCAAATAGGAAGCCTGAACGACATGCAACAGCCTGTCAAGAGTCATTACACCCTGGTCAAAACAACAAGAGGAAGAAAAGTCAAAAAGAAAAAAAACAAGTCATGACTGATAATCATTGCACCTGCAGAATTGCGAAAAAGAGAAAGAAAAAAGTGATAAATGAGAGGAGCGGATAGGCATACGGATTATAACTTCTCAAGTTGTTAAATGCAAACTCGCGGAGTATCAAGTACGAAGTCCGGGAGAAATTTGGCAGCTGAAACAGACGATCTTTTTTAAGTACAAAGCTGACAAAAAAGGTCTGTTATTAGCCTATCGCGATAGCCATAGATTCCAATCTGGCATTTCTAAGTAAAACCGATCGTGTAGTTGCCTCGTTCACGAAAAGGACAGGTCCCTGGGTTAGGTATTGCTGGTTGTCGTGATCAGGGGTATACGGCGAGACTTTGTTCTAACGAATTCGTAAGGCTTCTGTCATGCATGAATGGATCGAAAATGGCCAAAAATTCGCGATCGCTTTGTTTTTTTCCAATATTTGACGTGCATATACAATAACTAGGCGAGACATGCACTGCGAATTCAGGGATATGGGTGCCTGACACCGCGGGCGGCTGATGATCCTCGTCGGTCTTTTCCACGATCATCCGAGAGTGGAATATGGGTATGGGTGAGTGGGGTAGCTCTGTGGACGATAATGTGACCTAAAGTGGGTCCACAGACAGATTGGTCCATCCCACCTAGGCTTCCTATGTGGCAAATGACAGTCGGCATGGCGAGAAAATTGGAATTTGAAGTAAGGTTCGCCATACTACATTGAGAATGGCTCCGGGGTATAAGATTCATCGGGTCCATCTATTGTAGGTATAGATAACTTTGATAGGGAAACCGGGGGAAGTTTTTTCTTTGTTTTTTTGCTGTTAGTATCCCACGAGAGGTCGATCGGTAACTACTTTAGGTTTCAACTATGTATGGTAATCCCAGTCAAATTGAGCGCATTTCAATCTAAGGTACTTTGATCAGGGAGAGCGAAGCGAAGAACGTTCACCCGGGACGGGGAATTAAAGATCAGGGTGACGGGTAAATCTCAGCACGGCCCTAGAGTGAAAAAGCCGTTTTGTTTTTACGCGACGCGCGTACGCCGACACCATTGAAACGACAACCACAAAAAAGAAGAGATCGGAAAACAGAGGACGCCATGAATAATCGACGGCCGAGTATGATGCCATCTCGGATGAGCCGTGTTAGTATGGCGCCTGGTTCCAGTTCGCAATCGAAACAAGCCATGGCGGCTGAACTGGAACGGACTGAGCAGAGCATTACCATTGCACTTCAAGAAATCGACAAGAACTTTGCCAGAGCGAATAAAGTGGTTGGTGAAAGCATCTTGCCGGTGATCGAACGATACGCTACTCAATCCAAAGCGTTGTGGAATGGTGCAGAGTTTTGGAAACAGTTTTTGGAAAGTGCGGCAAATGTCAAACTGTCTGGCTATGAGGAGAATGCGAATGAAATGATGGACGAAGAACAACAAGAAGAAAATGACGGGCAAGAATACCATGGGATAGGAGAAGGAGAAGAACAGACTTTCGAGAGCTCACAATTTGAGAGCGAGTTGATGCCGATCAAGCATGAAGGTGAAGATACCACAGAATTTGATATGAATCCACAGATCCAATCAACACCCTCAAGATCCAGCCGACCATCATCTCCAACAAAGATTCCACAACCAATAGCAACGACACCGAAATTGACCCCACGGCGGTCTCACTTTGCTGATGATGACGATACGTTTACAATGGACTACGAATACGACAAAAAGAGTACCCCGAAAAGTGTATTACGGCATCAAGTATTGGACAAGAATTGGGGTATTCAAGCGACTCCAATGGTCAAAAAGGAACGCAAGCCGCCTGCTAATCAACTGGACAGTTTTTCATCTTCACCAGATATTCTACCGCCAAAGAGTACATTGATTGGGCCGGGATCTCCAATGGACGATACAATGACAACTCCACAACCGCAACGGGTGCAAGTGCCTTACACGCCGAACATTGAACCGGTTAGAGCTCCAGTGGCTAAAACTCCAAAGGAATTAATGATGGATGAGGATGATGATTCAGATATCGAAATGGCATCACCGCCAGTTACAATGCATTTTGCAGGGCCTAGTATGGTCAAAAACGACCTGGTCAAGACTCCAGCTCGTCAAGCCGCCAGGACCATTGTGGATGACATCATCCGAGATGTGGGCGGTGACGACAGTGAATCCATAAATGCATCAATTACAAAGACTCATTACACTGACTACTTGTTGGACGATGACTCGTTCTAAATGAAAGGATAAAAGTGGTGATGGTTAAAAAGTTCGTTACCATTTGTTCCCTTTTATTCCGTCTTCTTTACGACGATTCTGCCAGTCGCGCTTACATTCTCGGTATGCTTGGAAATAGTCCAGGCACTTATCTCTGTCGAAATTGTTACGTTCCATACACTTCAGACTCATTTTAGACGCTTCGGAGCATGGGTCGTAAAACTGTGATGGTTGTTTGGCACGGAACTTGGTTTTATGTGATTCATCCGTTGGGTTGTCTGGATAGTATTTATAATCACCATCGGCGGTGAAGTCGACCTTTTTTTTGTCGCGTTCAATGCTCATTCCTGTGTTAGTGGAAGATGAGTTGGATGGACGAATAGTCTCAGCGGTGATAATTTCTGATGGTGATCTCCCCGGACTGAGAATTACACCTGTACTGAGGATTACGCTGAATGCTATTGAATTATTGCCGGATGAGAATCCTACGAAACTGTACATGAAAAGCTTGAGCTTTATATTTATATATTAGTATATTTTGAAAATCATGTTAATATATCCACTAATATGTTCTACTAACCTTGGGGCTATAGCCACTGTATTTAATCGCGCCGCAGAAACTTTTTACAAGCTGAGAGATCTTGAGCGGGCGCGAAAAATTCTTCATCACTAACAGTTTTTTTTATAATCATCATCGACCATGGAGGACTGTAAGCGATGCGGAGAAGCCGGGGTTTTAGTGTCCCGGGGAGAATCATTCTGTGAACACTGTTTTGTTAGGTTTGTACAGTACCGGCAGAAGAAACAAATGGAAGGTTTTAAAGTCAACTATTCCAAAGGTGGACAGCCGCTACAAATCACACTTGCATTATCCCTTGGACCAGCCTCTATCGCACTACTGGACATGTGCGTTGATACGATACGTACACAGAAACAAACCCATCAGGGCCGACAAGGGTTCTATATCAACGCAGTTGTTGTTGATGAAACGGAGGTGAAGGGAGAAATGACCAAGGATATCGGTGAAGCTGTCAAAGCTTTAAAAGACGAGTATCCAGAGTGCGATTTCAAAGTGGTGAAGTTGAATATAGAGGGCAAAGAAGGTGATAATGAAATCAAAGTCTCATCAGGCGATCATCTTGATAGTTTACAAAATGCATTGAAGAAAATGACACGGACAAATCGACAAGACACAGCCGAGGTGTTCAAGCATAACGTAATTACCAACGTTGCACCATCGACACTGATGTACGGCCACACACAAACCCGGCTTGCTGAACTAGTAATTTCATCAACAGCCAAGGGCAGAGGTAGTACAATTCCAGAACTCATCAACGAAAACATGTACCCCTTACGTGATGTTCTTGGCGGTGAAGTCATGCAGTACAATAATATTCGGAACTTGGATCGGTTCGTGGTACATAACACTCTACGAGTGCCAGGCGTGACCAAGTTGCAGTCGATCGATGAACTTGTGCATAATTATTTCGCGTCTGTGGAGCAAGGGTTCCCGTCAGTGGTAGCAACAGTGGTACGTACCGCCGCCAAGCTAGCCAGCGGAGAGGAAGCAAGCGGGGGTGAGGCTCAGAAATGCGCCGTGTGCGGCGGTCCAGTGGAAAAGGATACGCTGGATTGGATTAAGAAAATCACCGTTAATGCACCGACTCAAGATCAAAGTACCGTACTATGCTACGGATGTGTTGTCATGTTTCGAAATTCTGTTGATCAGGTTCAATGGCCGAGATATAATAAAGATGACATCATCAATGAATATGAATTATAGACTTGCTTTATGCGCGTGTGTTTACACAAAAAAATAAAAAAATAAAGATTAATACAACAAAAGAAAAAATAAAATTTTACATGTTAATAATTTAGAAAAACCCATCGAAAATTGAATCGCAATGATCTATCATCATTTGAGTCGCATCATTTCGTGGCTGCATGTCCAGAATTTCCCTTTCTCCAGTGGTATGTCTTGCTAGTGTTGGTGCAAACACCACTGCTAGGTTTTTGGGAGTCATAAGATTGACATCAGAGTACTTTGTAACACGACTCAAATGCTTCATCAACACTTGCAATGTATCCCGATGTGAGGTAGGTAGTTTCTGGATTGCAGACCGAAGCCTGGAGACCTTGGCGTCGACTTCATCTTTAGGACCATCTGTAGCCTTGATGAATTCCTCATATGCATCAAACGTGATCAATGGGATTGGTAAATATCGTAGATACTGTTTAAGTGCAGATGTAACCCCAGCAATATCACCAGAGAGTATCTCATCATACCTGGATTCTTCACAGTTTTCAAAAACTTCTGCAATCTGGTTGATTTGGCCCTTACCTCCAGATTTTCGGTAAAGTCCTTCAAAGTCCATCCCTCGGTCTTCAACCTCTTCAATGCATTTCGTGATCAACACCGGTATTGTGGATCCTTCATATTCAACCCGCTTTTCAATAGGAGCTCCCATCAATGCATCACCAGATTTTTCTTGGATTGTTGATGTGGAGCTATGATCTCCACCCTTGAACCAATTGTTGCGAGACTTTGCCTTTTGATCCTTGGGGAACGAAATTCCAAGCCCACCACCCTCTTGACTCAAGTCGGTTACTGAATTTGTCAGAGAACCTGGTTGTTGTTGCTGCTGCTGTGATGTCGATCCATTATTGCCACCATTGACGTTCGGAGATAACGTTGTAGTTGAAGATTCTTCATTTGCAAATACCTTGTTCAACCCCTTGGCCATAGCAGCACCTGGTCGTTTCCAGAATCGTCGAGCATGTTGTCGATCCTTCCTTGTATCCACCACTTGGCTCGCTTCCAAAACTGTCACCATTGGATCTTCACCAAATCCATGCTGGTTGTTATTAATTGATCCAGAGTGCGAAGTTGATAATTGTGCCGGAGAGTTTGCGTAAGAATCCAATGTAGTCATAGAACCCGATGCAGAAAGCTTAGCCAAACTTCCATTGGCTTGATTGCCATTAGCACCAAACTTGTCAATCAATTGCTTTTGTAGTTCATTATTCATATCAGCCAGTTGGGTATTTTTCATGTTCAGCATACTCGATTCTTTCAATGTATTATCCCGTTGAGTTGTGAGTTCATCCACCTCCTGTTTCAATGAATCTCTCTTTTCCAATAACTTCGTAATTTCGTTCATAATTTCATGCTTGTAATCTTCCATTTCGTCCTGGAATTTGCTCACCATGTCATCCCCATTCTCGACCTTGTCATTATACGCTTCAATTTCCTTTCGCGACACCACTTGGGCTGCTTGCAACCCAGCAATTGTCTTTCTTTTGGCCTCCAAGTCTTCCTCCAGATTTGTATGGTCTCGCTCATCTAGCTCTCGTTCCAATTCTGCAATCTTTCGCTTACTTTGGATCAATGCATCAGTTAGTGCATTCTTTGCCTCTCTACCCTCACCATCGGCTTCTTTTTCTTGCTCTTTAGCATATTCACTAACATGACCTGCACTCAAAAAAGGAGACAAATCATCAGACAGTGTCAATGCACTACTAGATTGGAAAGTTGGCAAAGCAATCATTGGCCCAGTTTTTTCTCTTGGACTGTTGACCCTGGAAGACCTTGGCGATGATTTTGAGGACCTTGAAATAGGGCTGGAGCGCTTCAGTTCAGAACTGCCCCGCAATTTCCTGCTTGGGGTAGTTGGACTTTCCCTCATTGGACTAGTCGATCTCAATGGACTGGCCGATCTCAGTACACTTCTTTCTGGAATTAGCCGTTCCATCGAATCTCGTTCCAGGTTGAGAGGTTCCGGGATTCTCTTGTCAGTACGTCTACTGCCATACCCATTCGTTGCCTTGAACTCAATCTCATCTTTTGGCTTTTCTAGATTTACCGGTGGGCCCAACTTAGTTGCAGATTCAGCTTCTGGTTCGGATGCAGCGGCATCATCAGCATCAGCATCATCTACAATAACAGCAGCAGGAGCCGCAGTGTCTTCACTATTTTCAGCCTTATCCAACCTTTCGTTTATTCTAAACGACCTGTTAGACTTGTTCGATAAAACCGAAGATGGTCTTGGGATAGCCAGCCCATTTCTATAACTTTCTTCCTGTGTACCAGCCACAGAATCAAAATACGACGACGCATTTTCCCTTGGACGTTCCGGGTTTGATGGCTTGTTGTTGTTGTCTTCAAGCACGATGGAACTTTCATCCAGTTTAATTGGCAAAAATCCAAGCCTGCTTGATTCTGATTCATTTCTTTCGTGTCCATGTCCATGCCATTCATCATCCATTTCAGTCATTGTAAATGTTGCAGTACTATTAGACAGATTCATCGACTGTCGCTTGTGACTGTTGTTATATACATCCTCCATAATATTAATACGCGTTTCGTGTTCTTCATTCTCATCAGGACTTGATGCAGTGATAGCATCATCTTCATTAGGAATCGATGGTAACTTTTTCTCACGTATGCTTTTGTTTGAAAAAGATGCTGGAGAACCTCCTTGTAAACGCGATACGGAGGACCCGGAATTATTCGCTGATAAATTTGGTCGATGGCGACGACTATGATGATGCCCGTTTTGTGAACGAGAATGCGAATCAGAATGCGAGTTTGAAGTTTCGCGTTGATGAAGGGTATGCCTATTTCGCTTCTCCTGAGTTCGTTTCTTTCTGGCTAATAAAGTCTCATGACAAGACATGCAAAAAATCCCTTGAAAAGTACGAGCATATCGTAAATCTTCAATCTTTTTCTTACAATTCCGGCAACAAAAACACGTTGAACAGTAAGCTTGATCGCCAGTTAAAATCGCCAAATCTTCAATCTTCTTGTGACAAACCTGACACCGATAAGAGCAGTTGTTACAAATCAATGATCCATTTCCAAGAACCAACAAGTTCGTGTCACAATCTAGTAACGAGTTGCATGATGAACACGTAAAACCTGGTTCGTTGTTAGTTGATATAAAAATAATCCTTGTTCACACATACATTCGACATGCCATCTATTTCCCCCTAGCTCATAAGCTCTACCTTCTTCCAGAACCTTGTTCAAAAGTTAGTTTTTTTTTTAAAAAACTGAAAAGTTTTTGACCATACCCTATCACACTTTTTGCAATAATGCACCTCTTCATCCGAATCCATGGTCCTGTCGATGTAATAGTTGAAATGGAATAAAGTCGGTAAAGAGAAAGAAAGAGAAAGAAAGAAAAAGTAAGAGAAAAAAGGGGGGCGCTTTAGATGGGTAAGAAACAGAGTTTCGAGGTTCGTGTGATGGATGCAGCGAGAAAAGGGAATGCGCCGAGCGCTTAAGGCCACAAAGCAGCTGAGGTGCGTTGGCTGGACAAGAGGCAACCACCGTAACGTAACGTAACGTAACGTAATGCACAACACCCAACCAACTGAGCTGGGACGATTTCTTTTTACCCCCACAACTTTTGGCATGAAATGGCCCTTTGTTTGTTTCGGCGGGAGTTGCAGGTGGTATTACGCCGGCATGGCTTGTTTCATGCTATATTTATCCCTATCTGAGATGGGTCAGATCATCCCTGCCGCACACTTATGGCAATCCAGGGTATGGAAGGATCACCAAGGACATCACCTTTTGATTATGTTTAAAGTGCCAAAATGCCAATTATATACAATCCTACGGCAGTAAAAATAGCGTAAAAATATCACAGGTTGGACTATGTAAATAAAACGCGGGTTTCTAAGTCTACAGTGTGTCTCAAACCCAGTCATGCAGCGCAGTATCACAGTATCACATACATACAATGTTAACGTCCGTGCATTCATACTTGATCGGCGATTGTCTTAACCATTTTGATGAAGAGGCTTGGTATATAGGGCTCGTTCACAGAAAGAGCTCGCCTACTGCATATGTAGCATGGCGCTGGTGTTTTTGGTCCCAAAAGATGATCTTCATTTTCTTCGGCATCACCCACAATAGGACTATCGACAAAGCCATTAAATGACCGAGTTCACGGTGCCGAACCCATGTTTATTGGCAATTCTGGTGACAATATCAACACATTCCGGTCCTCAATTTGTGTGTCATTACCCACCGGTGCCTGAAACTCATGATTACGCTGCGGCTCCGTTGAAATTTAAAGAAAGCGAGCTGGAATCCGAGTCATCAGACGCCATGGATTCTAGTGACAGCATGGATGACGAGTTTGAGGAAGATGATCAAGAAGATGATGATACTATAAGAAGGCCTACAATGACTGAGGCGCTACTTGAAAGATTGAACCGTAAAAGTGTTGATTCGAATGTACATCGCAAGACGTCTGATGATACGCTTGGCCTAGGTATTACCAGTCATGGGCGAGACACACCCTCGATACGAGGATCCTCTACAGCATCATTAGCTAAAGGCGGTATTGAAAAGGTTTTAGGATTTGATGTGGATTTTCTGGGCGAATTATTATGCCCCACCCGAGCAATGTGTAATACAAAGTTTGAAATGACAGTTGATGATATGGTGTTTCTGGGAATTCCAGTTCATGTACAACAGAACGGTGAATGGAGATCGAACATTGGCAAACAGTATGCTGCACGGTCGCATGGATCTACAATGACCAGTAGGAAAAGTCGCGGGTCTAAGAAACAACGTGATCATGCGTTTACTGCGGATGGCGGGGAATTGAAGGACGATGAAGGGGGCGATGGTGATGATGAAAAGGCTGATTCTGATAGTGGTTCGGATTTGAGCGATACTGAGTTTGAAAACGGGAATGACAATGACAATGGCATTAACAATGACAGTGAAAATGCAGATTACTCCGATCCGCAGTCTCCAATGCGAATGTTCCATGTCGTATTTGTGATGAATCCACCGGTGACCGAGTACAATTTACGAGTCGATGAGATGTATCATTATGTGCTGACCAATTTTGTCAAGAGTCTACGATACGAACAAGCAAAGTTGAATTATGTTTGGACTGAATCCTCGAAACTTTTGCACATACGTGAGGAGATTGGTGAGGGGGCAACAGCTGAAAGGTTATGGAACGAAATGGAAAAGCAAAGCTCTTTGGCCGTGGCAATTGCACAATTATTCACCGGTATCACCAATTCAGAGATTGCTAACGTGGCGGTCAATTCGAAATTGAGATCGTTCCAGATTCCAATCCAAACAGAATACCAAACATTACCGCCCATCACTGCCGAACGAGGAACCACGGAGCTGTATTTGACCACCTCCGGCCCATTTGTCGACACGGCGGAAGAATCTGCTGAGGGGTTGACTAGTCATTACGGTATTTTATTGCTCGAAGAGCCGGAAACTATCATTCGCGATATCCGCGCTGACCCGTACTCGGCTCTTGCTGCATTTATCCGAGAAATCAACCCGACAATGTCAATTCTTATGCTAGCGGAGGAAAGCGGGTTGTCTACAAGTCAAATTGTTGATATCACACGCAATTTAATGTATTGGAGAAGAGCACGAGCCATTGTACCGATCCATCACCGGAACATTTATATGGTTTCCCCATTGGCTCCACTGGGCGACATGTACAAGTATACAGCCATGTTTGCCGACCGGTTTCCTTCATTACCGTCACTACCTCGGATGTTGGCGACATTGTCTACTGGTAAGCCGAGGAATTTTTCATCGCATATCCCGACGAGAGATCACCGAAGGGTTTACTTGAATGCATTAGCGTGGTTGTTACGATACGGATTCGTCACGCAATTGAAAACGTTTTTATGGATCAAGATTTCGAAACGGATCAAGACGGCGGTATACCATGATATGCAACTCGAAGAAGAGATGGAGCATATGGATATCCAAAACCAGCATAAGAAGAAAACAGACACATCCACAGATAACACGTCAAAACAGCGGCAGCAGTCGCCAAAGAAGAATGTTGCCTTTGAATCTGAAGTTGTTGAAGATGGAGAGAATGATATAAGCAGTGGAGTGGTTGAGCGGGACAGTGAAGGAAAAGACAATGATGACGACCTAGGGGAATCCCTCGAGGAGTCGATTCTATTGGAACCACATCGAGCATCGGCTATACAGCGCAAATGGATCACGAAGATGATGGAGGACAAACCGTCGGATGTACAAGCAGTGTTTGCCAAGGTCATGCGGTATTTCAACGGCAAGAATACTATGGAAAAGGCAATGGTTTTGGAAAACCTTTCACGGCAAGACATGCGGAAACTTACTGCGTGTTTGGAAGAACATTTGGTGGTTATTCGCCATTGGTAATGAACAAAAAAGAAAGTGTATATTAATTTTTAATTTATTCAGCAAACAATATTGCTGGTCGTTTAGCTGGATCACCTGTAACACTTGGCCATTCATTACAAAACTGTAATCTTGGACAACTTGGTAAATCCACCCAAGAATTCAGTCGACGCTCCTCCCATTCCCGCAGAGAGAACAGAACCGTCGGGATATCCAATTCATCCAATCCCTTAACAGCAACTTGACACACTGTCTTTGCAAAATCATACATTTGATGGTTGAACCGATCTAGTCCAGCTGCTGGTCCAGGTGCACCCCTCCTCGCGCCATTATATCCGCGCAGTCTCCCTGCTTCGTAGTCCCTCAACCATGGCGGCGAAACGGTACTCAGAATTTTAGGTGCGTACACTGTATTCTCCCAGTTCACTACCCCGACGAGTCTTCCTTTTTTATCCACGAGAATATTATTCATATTGTCCAAATGTGGATTGTACAAACAAAACCCTTCCCCTAAGATCCCGAGCAAATGCAACTCCCATGCCATGTGCCACACCTTTTCCAAGATCTCATAATGATATCGACTCTTTTTCTTCCTGGCAATATACTCCACTCTTTGCCATCGCATTATTTGGAGTTGGATGCAGTCAATGGTTCGAATATGGTGAAAGTAATCAACGATATCGGTAAATTCATCTTTGTATACTCCTTCCAGCCGCACGGGAAGCGGCCGATCAAAATCGCTGGCAAGCTTGGGATGGTCAGACACAACTCTGCTCATAGTTCCAAGCAGATATCCATAACTAATGGCCAATTTACTCCGGATATTCTGGTCCATGGTATCCCATATATCACTCAAGACTTCACCTTTATAAAATTGAACAAACACGAATGGCACACCAAGGATATTGCCGCTAGTTTTGGAAAACTCGATGAGTTCCGGGACTGTTCGCCATATAGTGCGCGTGGGACGTCTGATATGCTGTATAACAGCACGGACATTTGTGGTGTTTTCATATCGTAAGTAGTACCACCATGTAGAGTTCTTGGGTCGAACCAGCAATCCTCCTGGATACTTGCGAGTCTCGGTGGGAATATTGGGGAATTTGGCGGCTAAGAACCTGATAGTATCCGGCTCACCCGCGCCTTGATCCAAGGAATACCATGTCGTATGATCACCTACTGGTCTGATGGTCGGTAATCTGCCTCGAGAAAAATGCCTAACAGCATCCCACTTTTCACACAACCGAACAAGTGCTGCCATCCATGACCCTACATCTGCTTCATCTTTATGTTTGAGTAACAGTGTATATACAAACTTCGAAAGTATCTGGTATGGTGAACCTTCCTCGACGTACCTTAGATACTCCTCAGGCAAATGCGCGTACATTAGATTCTTAACAGCACCCCCCATCTCACACAACTCGTAGAATAATCTTGGTACTGCCGCAGCAGTGGGGATATATACCGCACCTTCAAAGTTGATAATGCTTGTTATACCCAATATTCTCGAGACGACCAGTGACTCCATGGTCAACCTTGGGATATAAAAGCTGAACCGCTCGCGATCATAATTTAATACATGGTTCATTTCCTCCAACACACCAGCCACTCGCTCCAATAAACTCTGCACCGCAGAATTACACCTTCTATCAGCACGCCATTGCATGTACAGCCTTCTTTCCAGCAACTGTTTCAAAAATATTAACACCCCTGGTGGTGGAACTTGGATTGGTGCAGTACTCAATAAATCGTTCGGCCCTCCAGCCCAATTCACCGCGAAATATCCCTGGATCATCCTGTCCATATGCATATTGTTGAATGTTGCCGCACGTGGTGGCCCCGGATATTGAGATTTCAAATTTATCATATCCACGAGTAGCTTACTGAGATTAGTACACAACCGTGGAAGTCTATCTGGTTGCTCGAGCCGCAAGCGCCGCATTACATCGGACCCGATTTCTCCGGTGGGGTTACGCCAAATGATACTCCGTCTCTCAAGGCTATGAGATTCAGACAGCAGGAGAGGTACATTCGAAAATTCATTAGCGTGGAAGGAGAGAACCAGAGCTTCCATATATTGATCCAGTCGTTCGTAATCCTGATATATCCAACGACGCTGCGACTGTCCTCTACCGGTACTGAACACAATCCTTCGTTTATCATCATAATACTCAGCAATATATTTTGCCCCAGGAGTTCCAAATAACTGCCTACATGCTTGCTGTAATTTTTGGTTGATCAAGTCCAACTCATTCATAGCAAAAAAAAAAAAGGCTGCAGCGAAAGATAGAAGTGCTCAGCGCTTAAGAATAAGAACCCAAAATATCCGGAAATACACGAACGGGAGTAGTAAAAACAAGTTTAGAGAAAACAGTTTATATATAAACAAAAAAAAAATACAGATAATTTTTTTTTTTTAAACGTATAACCTAGGAAAAAACAACCAAAAATACAATATTGGTATTATTATTATTATAACTTTTAGGCTCTTACAGCTCGTGATTTCCTGAATCCTCGGTGATGGTGCTGATCTCCAGTGTTCCAATGATTCCGTGGTTTTGGCGGTTCTCCTACTCGAATATTGTTATTATGATCACGAGTCAGTATCGTGCGCTGAGCAGAGCCTGGTAATCTTACCAACCATAACGATAATGGACGACTGTAATCGATTTCGTATTCACGATGGTATAGATTCCCATCCTTATCTTTATAGTGGGCCCGATGTGAGATCAGTAATTCATCACCGCGCTTAACAGGGTCCAATTTAGGATATATGGTAAATTTGGTGATTTTCGATTCAATAATAGAATCAGATGGGAACTTGATTTTAGGACGTGATGTAGTGGAAGTGTTGAAAGTCTCGAGATTAGGCGTTTCGGTAGTCGGGGCAGTGGCATTCAACAACTTGCGTTCTCGTTCCAATGCTGGAAATGGTGGATCTCGTGGGCCACCAACTTTTGGTGTGATTGGCATTGGCAATTTGTTGGAAAAGGATGAGACAAATGGCTTTTTATCAGCTGGAGGTAGTACCACTCTTGGAGATCCACCAGGTGAATCTTCTTCAGACGGCGACTGTTTTGTTTGAAATGCAGTCACATTCAATTGGTTTGGTAATGAATCTCGTTGTGTTCGAGGAGATCCATTATTCCATGTGCTCCCATTATCGACATTTGGATTCGGTGATGGGAAGAACCTTGAAAATCCACGATTTTCTGGAGTTGTAGTATACAAAGTCGACGGAGTAACCGGCTGCGATTGAGTTGACGGAATCTTTGGCTTCCAATCTGACTTCCATACTTCTTTATTCTTTAATGCCAAATCATCTTTCGAAGTAAACAGTTCATCCTTACGGTATAACCCAGAGGAAAATCGGCTATTGCTGGCTTGAACTGACCCCCACAATCCAGTCTCATTTGCTGGTTGTAAAGTTGTCGGTGCGAGATTACCCCAGATCCTGCTTGGAGTAGGCGCAGAGCTAGCATTTGCACTAGTACTACCACCAGACCATACTTTGTCATCTTCATCCAAAACAGACCCCACAACTTTGAGCCCTTGCTTCTCATCAATCGACTCTGCACGTTCACGAGGAGCTCGACGAGTCCTAGATGCAGTGGTAGTACTGGATGTAGTGGCAGTTCTAGTTGCAGCTGGAGCAGTTGGTGCTGATGGTTTAACTGTAGCCGGTGCTGATGATTTAACTGTAGCCGGTGCTGATGATTTAACTGTAGCCGGTGCTGATGGTTTAACTGTAGCCTTGGCCGCTGGAGTAACAGTAGCAGTAGCTGCGGCAGCGGCAGCGGTAGCAGCTTTTGCCTTTTCCTTTTCTTTTCTCGCGCTTTCTTCCTTCTCCTTCTTTTGTCGCTCTTTTTCAGCCATCCGTGCTGCTACTTCATCTGCCTTTTTCTTTGCCGCCTGCTTTCGTTCTTCCTCAATCCTCAATTCTTCTTCCTTTCTCTTCCTAGCCTTTTCTCTCAAATCCTTCATATAATCCGCCTGTCTCTTCAATTCTTCCTGTTCCTTTCTTTCCGCATCTGCAGCCGCTTCTTTTTGACCCTCTGCCCTCTGTTTCCGTTCCATTTCCAATCGATGTTGTTCTTCTTCTCGATGTCGTTCTAAATCTTCTCTCTTTGGGCCAGATCTCCAACTTTGTGGGGAGATTGATCGGCCGCTTGAAACATTTGAAAATCGTCGTCCTTGTGGAGGTAATGGTGGTTGTCCTCGATGGTCCAATGTTTCCATCTGACCACTTGAAGCATTGAACAACTCCTGTCGGGGCGGTGGAACATCGGATCTATACCGTTGCTCATGGTCATGATACCGATACCGCTCTCGATCGCGATCGTCATGAAACTGGTTATTATTGGAGACCCGATAGTTATACCTGGGGACATTCTGGAATTGATAATGATGTGCTTGTTGTTTTTGGTTCTTCTTTTGTTCCAATTCTTTTATCTGTTCCCCAATCGGTACAAAATGCTTCTTTTCTGGTTGAACCATACTCCAAGGAGCGCCTTTTGGCTTTTGTTGATCACTATTACTACTAGTACTAGGAGCGGTCATTGTGCTTGCTTCCACTGCTTCTTTTGCCTTCAAAGCCAGCTCTGGTGAGGGCTGCCATTCATCATCGTCATCTTCTTCATCCCAGTTAAATTCTCGATGAGAAGCTTCCGACATGCTCAACCTCTGAGTCAAATGAATCCCTTGTTTCAACAATTCTTCTTCTGTTATATCAGTTACCTTTTTTGGAACTTCGTCTTGCTTATGTGATTCAGGTGATGATGATGATGCAGCAGAAGACGTCATATGAGATTGTTGGTGTAGTGGTACAATTGGAGCTGGTGGAGTTGACTCCTCCCTTTCAGGCTTTTTCCACACCATTGCCGGTTCAGCACGGGGACTGTTACTATTACTTCCTGATGGACTTTCATTACCCTTTTTCATAGCTGCTAGTTTATAAGCTCCTGTCGCTGTAGATAATGTCGTGAGTGGCTTTTTAGGAGTCGAAGCAGAAGACCCAGTTGTACTCAGTGTAGCAGCTTGTGACTTTGGTGATTTGTTATCCAATGCAGCATTTGAAGATTGAGGTGACGTTCCAGGAGATACAGTAGTTTTCCGAAACAGTGAATTTAACGACGATGATTTGAACTTTTTTACCCCATTGCCAGTACTACTGGCTGAATCTGTCGAGTCCATTTCTTGTTATTTCAAAAATATGACCGTGGGTGTGGTGGTTGGATATGTGGATTTTTTTTTTTACAATTCCTTATACTCCTCAATTTTTCCTTTCCTTTGCAAATGATTAAGGCTTATTATCTCTCAGCTGATAAATCAACCGTTAATAGAGCCTAAAGCACAATCTTACACAAGAATTCGAGAGTAAGAATGAGAAAGAAAGCAAAAAACAAATTGGGCCTAAGCTTGTTGGTTGGAAACAGGTGGAGAGTGAAATGGTGAAGTAGAGAATGCTTTTTTTGAGTGGAGTGTGTGGGCGCTTAAAACAATCGGAAACATGTTGCAAGCTTATAAGAAAAAATATATAAAAATTGGGCGAGTGCGCGAGCTCGAACTCGAAACGGGGTTTTTGGGGAAAATAGTCAGAATTTCCGTTATGACGACAGGCAAAGGAATAAAGAGACCAAGAGAGCCATGTTAAGACCGACTAGAGTATTGAACTCGTTCAAAGTGGCAGTCGTAGGATCTGGACCTGCTGGGTTCTATACATCTTATAGATTGATGAATAAACTACCAGATGCCCAGATTGACATGTATGAATCGTTGCCTGTTCCGTATGGATTGGCAAGGTTTGGCGTGGCTCCAGATCATCCCGAGGTAAAGAACTGCCAGGAGAAATTTGAAGAAGTTGCAGAGAATAGAAATTTTAGATTTCTTGGAAATGTTTCCGTTGGTAAAGACCTGGAGTTAGCAAAGCTGAAGGAGAACTACAACTCAGTTATATTTGCTTATGGATCATCTGAAGACAGGAAGCTTGGGGTACCAGGTGAAGATTTAAACGGGGTTTTTTCAGCCAGGGAATTTGTTGGTTGGTATAACGGGCTTCCTCAGTTTGCGGGATTGAATCCTCCTTTGGAAGATGCGGAAGACGTGGTGTTAGTTGGTAATGGTAATGTGGCATTGGACGTGGCGAGAATATTGCTGTGTGATGTGCATCGATTAAAGAGTACTGATATCACAGAAGAAGCTTATGAGGTGCTGAAGAAGAGCCGAGTAAAGAATGTCAATATCGTTGGACGGCGTGGGTTGCTTCAAAGTGCATTTACAACCAAGGAGATTCGAGAATTGGTACGAGAACCAGGCGTGATGATGAAACCATTGAATGCCAAAGACATTGAGCCATATCGTTCGTATATTCCAATGCTTTCTCGAAGCGTCAAGAGGGTAGTTCAGCTTCTGGATAAAGCTGAGGCTGAAAACGCCGCAAAGGATAACATCACTCGACAGTTTGAATTGACATATTTGCAGAGTCCTGTTGAGTTTTTCAAGCATGAAGGTAATTCCAAACTGTTGTCGTCAGTAAGCTTTGAGAAAAACATTTTGATTCAAGATGATATTAGCGCCCCTGCCACTGTTTCATCAACTGGAGAGACTGTCCTCCACAAGAGCCAGTTGGCATTCAAGAGTATCGGCTACAAGAGTATACCAATCATTGGAGCAGACAAACTTGGGATCCCATTTGACGCTCGTCGAGGAATGGTGCCAAATGAATGTGGCCGTGTGATTGGTGGTGAGGCTCATCATGCAAAAGTAATCCCTGGGCTGTATGTTGCTGGATGGGTCAAGAATGGACCTACAGGCGTAATTGCAACAACATTGAGAGAATCTTTCGAGGTTGCAGAAACGATAGTTGAGGATTATTATAAAGACCAAGTCGACAAAAGTGAAAAGCCGGGGTACGACGGCGTCTCCTCGGACATCACCAGCAGGCCAGTATCATGGCATGACTGGAAAAAGATTGAAAAGGTTGAAAATGAAAAGGGGGCTCAACTCGGCAAACCTAGATCCAAAATTCTATCCACTGATGAAATGCTATCAATACTGTAGATAACTATGTGTATATAGACCGCCAAATGTAAATCTACCGGCATAAATGTAAAAACGTTCTGGCACTTAGATTTTCTGTCCCAACTCATCACCAACCAATCGCAACGCACAACAGCACAAATTTCATTTCCTTTCGACAACCACTAAGGAACGGAATACAACCAAATGTTGCGATTACTCAAGACCAACACATCTCGTCGGACGTTCAGTACAGCTCGGTACTTGGGCCAGGTGAAAAAGGGAGATGTGGCTACGACTGGCTTTGAAGACGGAACTGGTGGAGAAATTGTCAGCGGCGCTCCAGAAGACTTGTCCCAGCGTGTAGTTCGAATCTATCAACAGAGCAAAGCTGCTACTCAGAGTGGATCTTATGGGTCTCAAGCATGGCGATTAGACTGGGATATCGTTCCAAGAGCTAATCGATGGGAAAATGAATTGATGGGATGGCCATCATCTGGTGACTACATGTATGTGTGTTTTTCTATCTCTCTATCACCACGATAACTAATAAAGTATAACAGGCAAGCTACTGAGATGAAATTTCGAACCAAAGAAGATGCGATTCAATTTGCTAAAAACCAAGCATGGGATTTTTACGTCCAGGAGCCAAATAAGCGAGATTTCCGGGTGAAGCAATACGCAAACAACTTCAAACACTCTCCGAACAAGCTTAAGCATATTATAACCAAGTAATGTTTTTTGAAAATATAAAAATGTACGATAACGAATTTTTTTATTTTATACTTTCTATAACCTGTGTTCTATGAGGAATTAATGAAGGAGAGAGATCGATGAAGTCTCGAGGATCAAATAAAAAAAATCAAAAAAAAATCAATCATATATATTATATATGTCCCAATCACTTCCAACATTTTGACAACGCGCCTTAACCAGAAAAATGACCGACCGCGATAGACGGGGCAGCAGAGCGGCGGTGGATAGGTATTTCCCAGACAATGCTCCTTGGAAAAAACCAAGTAGAAACGGAGGAAGTTCGCAGTCATATCCTAATTCAAATCCGCATGACAATAGTAGGGATCCAAGGTTGATGAGTAACGGTAAAGGACCTCAATCAAATCGTGGTAGACGAAGACTGACCAGTCTGCCGGTACCTGAGTTTGAATATGACAAAAACTGGGTAGGGCCAACTCCTAAAAACCGGATATTTGTCAGTGGATTGCCGGATCTAGTTCGTCCTAGCGCAGTGACGATAGCGTTTTCTCAGTTTGGTCAGGTTAAGAAAGTGAATATTTTACGTGACGAAGCTGACGCACCGCTGAATATATGTTTGGTAGAATTTGATGGTAACGATGGGTACAAATCTGCTCGTGAAGCTGCAAATTCTGGGGCGGTAAGAGTAGAGTCGAAACAAGCCAAGGTGGTGTACGACCCGTCGGGGAGTCAAGCCAAGAAACGAAGGCGCGAGCTGATCGATATCCAAACCAAGCTGAATATGCCGGCACCCACTCAACCCAGGTTCGAAAGAGAAAAGGAAATCATTGAAAAGGAACGTGATCGGGAAAGAGCACGAGAAAAAGAACGGGAACGAGAGCATGAAGAGGATCGTGAAAGAAGGGAACGAGAGCGAGAGCGTGATCGTGAACGAGACCGAAAAAAACGAGAAATCCCATTATCACCGCGAATGCAAAATCAAATCGGATCATACCCATTTTTATTCGTTTCAGACCGGTATGTTCCCTCAGTAGGTCGCGATGCCTTGCATGTCGATGATTTGTACCACGTGGTACGGTATTATCGACCCAAAGATATTCTTCACGATGCTTATGGTTGGTATATTGTATTCTCAAGGTCTCGATCTTGTCGAGACTGCAACCATAATATTACCGGCAGACGGATCCGTGGGTACTATCTTCGACTCGAAGAAGGTAACCGATCGTGGCGAGCCTCATCGCCGCCGCCATTACCACAAACAGCATCAGCATTATCGTCATCAGCATCATCATCATCATCATCAGCGCAAGCGGCGCCGCACCGGCCGCACGAAGATCAACGACCACAACCAAGGAATGAAGAAGCAGCAGTACCCAAAGAATCGCCCGAAAACCGTTACGAAGCAGCAGCTAATATGATTATCAACGATTTGAACAAAATTTTAATTAATGAAATTCAACAACGGGTCATTAACCGCGAGATTTATGCCGTGTTGAAAGAAAAAATGGATAAGCAGCAGCAACAAAAAGAAGTTGAGGCTAGACTGGAACGGGAAAGGTTGGCGAAATTGGCTCAAGTTGAAAAAGAAGCTGCTGTAGCTAAAAAGAAGAAGCCAACGTTGAAGAAGCCTTTGAGATTGGCAACTGCTGAAGAGGAAAGTGAAACAAGTCGAATGACTACACCGGTAGAAGTGGAAACTCCGGCAACTGAAACTGCTGAGCATACTCCGGATCGTGATAATGACCATGGCCAGGATTCAGAGATGGGAAATCAGAGCCACAGTCAACAGTCACAGAAACGAGCCAAATCAATAGTTGATTATACTAGCTCGGAGTCGGAAGGTGAGGATGATGATACAGCACCGGCTGCTAAACGACGGAAATCTGTTGCGCAACAACCTTCAGCATCAGAATTACTAGAATCACCGCTTCACAAAGCGCCGCAAGAACCATCATCACCACCATTAGTACCCAAGCCTGAATCTCCAATTCGTCGATCCAAATCTGCCGAAGTGGCAGCGTTGGATTGGTCTCCAAAAACAGGAGCCAAACCACAGTCGATCATTACAGATCCTAGTGGTCCTTTTGATATCCCTCAATTACTGGATTTGGTCAAAGACGGTCAAGATTTGGAATACCTCAAACAAGCTGTGGGGTCTCAACCTGGCGCTGATATTGCCAATATCGAAGCGTTTATTTATCGGAAACGACAAATTACGAAAAAGCCTGCTCTCCAGTCTTCTCGTCAGGAACCATTCACCTCGTTTAAGAGCCGCGGGTATGTGAAAATTCCAGAATTGGAAAAGGATGTTTATCTCATGCATCGACGAGAAAATAAGGCCAAACCGGTATTAGCAAGAAATGAAACGGATGAAGATCAATCATCCGTTGCGACAAGTTCACGGGGTAATCGAGTCAATGCTAGACGAGAAGAAAAGCATTTCAATGATAGCACTAACGAACTGATGAGCATAAACAAGCTCAAAAAGCGGAAAAAGCCAGTAGAATTCCGACGGTCTGCAATTCACGATTGGGGATTGTATGCAATGGAGCCCATTCCTGCTGGTGAAATGATTATTGAATATGTTGGAGAGGTTATTCGGTCCTCATTGCAAGATACTCGAGAGAGAACATATACAATATCTGGTATTGGCTCGTCATATTTATTCCACGTTGATAATACCCAAGTTATCGATGCAACAAAGCGAGGAGGGATTGCTCGGTTTATCAATCACAGTTGTCAACCTAGTTGTATTGCAAAGATTATCCAAATGCAGGGAACTAGTCGGATTGTGATTTATGCAGCGAGAGATGTCTCAAGTGGTGAAGAGTTAACTTATGATTACAAATTTGAACGGGAAGAAGGTGAAGATCGAGTCCCTTGTTTATGTGGAGCAGAGAAATGTAAAGGTTGGTTAAATTAATTTTTAATAGTTTTTTTTTAAAAAAAAGTGAATAACGTCCTCTTTTTTATTATTATTTTTTTCCAAGGTATTAGACATCCCAACTTTTTCATATATGCTACGGCTCGCGTTTCGTCGCGAGATCTGTAAATCGACGACGAGGACGAAGCGTTATTTCCGATGGAATTCAACAGTATCTAGGCATTCGTTTGAGACGTTAGGAGATTTAAACCAGGATGCTTCGGCGGTGGTGGCATTACCAAAGATCGATGAAAGCGAAGGGAAAAGGGGTGCAGGAGGTAAAAAAGCGAGCATGTATCTGGGTATTAAAGCCAACATGGTGAAATATCCTGAATCTGTAATATTGACTCAGATTGGTAGTTTTTACGAGTTGTATTATGATCAGGCGGTGGAATGGGGGCCAAAGATGAATTTGAAAATCGCCAAAAAAACCACCGGGGAGGAAAAGTCGGGGTTTGTACACATGTCTGGATTCCCGTGCTACCAGCTAGATCGGTATTTGAAAATTCTGGTTAGTGATTTGAAGAAGACGGTGACGATTGTGGAGCAGTACGAACGGGAGGATTCGAGCATCGAAAGGCGGGTTACAAGGACAGTAACCCCTGGGACGCTGGTGACGGAGTCGTTTATTGATTCACAGCATACGAATTATTTACTTGCGATTGTGTTCACCAACGGCCATTTGGAAAAACCGACCGCGAATGAGAATTCTCCAGTTGGGTTGGCATGGCTGGATTTGTCGGTAGGCGAGTTTTGCTACCAGGCGAGTACAGTGCAGGATCTAGCAAGCGATATTGCTAGACTACAGCCCAAGGAGATTTTGCTCGACTCTGCTGTGAAAAGATATGCATTGGAAGAAGGTAAATGGTACCGAGATTTGGTGGAATTGAAGCGGTATTACGTGTCATACCATCGGTTCCCGTCGCGAGAGAGTTACGATGCTTATGCCTCATTTGAAGATGTCAAGTTTCAAAAATACATTGCTGACAATGCTGGGTACCGGGAAATTGGAGCTGTATTGACGATTTTGGAATACGTAAAGGAAAATCTTCCCGATTGCCAAGTACAATTGAATCCTCCTCGGGAGCAATATTCAAGGGATATCATGAGGATGGATGCAAGGTCGATTGAAGCATTGGAGCTATTTAACTCATCCAGTAATGACTCGACTCGTGGCTCGTTATTCACGACTATTAGACGCACCGTGACTCCGTCTGGTACTCGGTTGTTATCCAGCTGGGTGGCCGCACCACTAGTAGACATTGCTGAGATCTCCAAACGGCAAGACTGGGTTGAGTTTTTCATGTATCATGGTGCGTTATCCCGCGATTTGGTCGAAAAGATGAGATATTTTGATGATGTGGTTAGAATCATGCAACGGCTGAGTAGCCTGCGCCGCACGGATCCAGCAGATCTGGTTGCTGTGGCAAATGCAGTGCGGCTCATGCAGCGGATACAAGACTGTGTGAAGACGGGATATGATGACACGGTTATTGGAGAGCTGGTGGGGGTTTTAAAAGATCGATTGAAACCGCTGGTAAAAGTTGCGAAACGGATTGAAAAGTGTGTGGACTCTGATGCCGTAATCCAACGAGACGAAGACGGTAATGAGGAGGATGAGGAAATGGTAGCAGCGGCCCAGAAGCGGAGGAGGAAGAATAATAAAACCGGTATAATTGATTCTCGAATTATGAAGGAAGACGCCACACCAGCATTATCGAGACTTTATGAAGAGTATAGGAGTTTCGACACGCATAGACATGAACTTTGGGAAGAATTGATGAAGATGCAGCCCAGCGGGGTGCAATTGAACCTAAAATGGTCGCCAATGTATGGGTACCATGTACATGTAACTCTCCCCAAAAAGAACGTTACTTTTGAAGACGTTAATGTACCTGGTGGGATTCTCAACCAAACCAAGAACCGGCAATGTGTGCAGTATGCGCGGTGGACTGAGCTTGGAACAAGACGCGAGCAAATCAACGAAAAGAAACGGGATATCGAGGACACTCTTGTGAAGAATTTGCGGTCTAAAGCCTTGGAATGTCTGGATGATTTGCGTGCTTGCTGTTCTGTAGTGGATACACTCGACGTTGTAGTGTCGTTCGCGGCACTTGCGCGTCAAGCACACTTGGTCCGGCCGACATTAACCTCTGGACAAACCACCTCAATCACATCTGGGCGGCATTTGACTGTAGAAACTGGATTGAAACTACGCAGCGGTGGAGACTTTACTGCAAATGACTGTCTGATATCTAACGACCGGGTATGGGTAGTGACTGGCCCTAACATGGGCGGTAAGAGCACGTTTATCCGGCAGACAGCCGTGATCCATATTCTGGCGCAGATTGGAGCATTTGTGCCGGCTTCATATGCAGAATTGGGGATCGTCGACCAGATATTTTGCCGTGTTGGCGCTGCCGATGATTTATACCGCGATCGAAGCACGTTCATGGTAGAGATGCTGGAAACTGCGTCCATTTTGCGACACGCTACGCCGCAATCCCTAGCAATTCTTGACGAAGTTGGTCGGGGCACTTCTGCTCGTGACGGCCTGGCCATTGCATACGCAACCATTGTTCACCTGGCAGAAGTAAACAAATGCAGGACATTGTTTGCGACTCATTTCGGCCCGGAATTGCAGCAAATGTTGGATACTAATGACAAGTCTAGCCTGGTGGAATACCGTCATGCTGCTTGGTCCGACGAGTTTTCCTCTTTTTTGTATAAATTACAGCCGGGAATCAGCACGAATTCGCATGGCTTGAAGGTAGCAGAAATGGCTGGGTTTCCTAAACATGCTTTAGACATCGCCCAGGAAGTATACTAATGTTGTTTTTGTTTTTTTTTTGTAAAAATTTGTTATGATAAATTGTCTATAGAATAAAATTGTTTTAATTAATAAATAATATCATGCTTATGGTTTATACTCTTCATCATATTGCAAATCGTTATTCCTTGGTGCTGGCGGAGGTGGAGGTGGTGGCATATAGTAAGGAGCCGGTGTGGCGTGCGGCTGTTGACGTTGATGTGGTGGTGGTGGAGGTGCTTGCCCTTGGAATTGAGGCATCATCCATGGCATTACTGGCCACGGCATTCCCATATTCTGCGGATTATTCATTTGACGCTGCTGGTTGTTCACGTTCATATTCATATTCATGTTCATGTTCATGTTCATATTTGGATTCGGGTTATCCCAATCACGATGCATATTCTGTTGTTGTGGAGATGGTCTATTATTCGGTCTTCTCTCCCTCTGCTGCTGCTGCTGTTGTTGTTGTTGCTGATGCTGTGGATTCCTGTTGTTGCTGGTATTACTATTATTATTATTCCTAGGTTTTGCATTCCCCTTTCTCTTCTTTCTTGCTTGTTTCGCCGCCATTTCTTGTTCATCATCAGAAAATTCTTGCTCTTCCATCGGAATCTCTTCATCATGCAAGTTACTCGCATCAGACCCTTTAAACTGTCTTACTTGTTCAGTAAACACAAACTTTGAAGACGGTACAACGTAGAATACTCGCTGGCCCTTTCTATTACGAACTTTGTCCACTGCTTCTGCGTCTGCAGCTGCAAACCTTACCGAGTAACAAGGTGCTTGTACGCGCCCAAATGTTTCATATAGTACCCCTAATACCTCTCGATCTTCAAAGCAGAATACACTACTGCTATCTTCAAGAACTCGAAACTCCCCTGATACTGCAGCTTGAATAATCGCTGTACGCTCAACTACTTGGCTAAGCAATCCAACGTATTCAATAGGCGTTTTGGCATCGATAGTGAATCCTTCAGGTAACCCAGGGATCGGTGCTTCAACTTCGTTCCTGGTTTTTAATGGCTCCTCATTCTCGTCCTCCTCTTCTGCTACATTTGCCGCTGTATTCACATCTTCATCTGCGTCATCGTCGGATTCTGAGTCTGAATCTTCCGAGTCGGAATCAGAATCAGAGCCAGACCCTGAGTTGAGATTCGAATTCGAGTTTGATGGGGGGACCGGTGGATTACGATCATCTGAAGCGGACCCCGAATCTTCTTCCAAAGATGAGGTAGTCTCTACAGACTTGGTTTTTGAAACGTCGGTATCTTTATCGCTTTCTTCGTCTGAATCATACTCCATTGGTTGTTTATTGGCAAGTGCGAGATCAATAGCGTCTTCAACTTGTTGTTCGGTTTGCGGTTGCGGTTGCGGTTGCGGTTGCGGTTGTGGTTCCTGATTCTCTTCATTCTCTGGTTGCACATTCTCCTGATCCTTATCATGATCTTGTTCTGGTCCCTGTTGCTGTGGATGTTGCTGTTGCTGTTGCTGGTCGTTAATATGTATATTGGCATTAGCTGAACCTTCTGGTTTGGTTTGTTGGTCTAGTAAAGTCAGCCCGGGGATTCCATCCGCCGCACTTGTTTGAGTATCCATATTAAGTACCAAGGAATCAATAATAATAAATTCTCAACAGTTTAAAATACAAGAAAATTTGATGATCCACAAGCTTTTTCATTCTGGCCGGCCATTTGGGAAAAAAATTTCAAATTTCGCGGTGCGCGCCGCCCACCCCAAATGCGCCGCACGGTAATAAAACCCGATGGCGACGAAGCGCGTTTGACCGCCTGCATATGGAACTGCAACTGCCATCATCTGCACATGATTTAAGTCCCGTTTATTACGATCTAAATGCGCCATTTGGAGGGGTTTTTTTTTTCAGCGAGGTAATAACATCATTGTTAAACATTTTTTTCTCTATCAGGGCAGTGGCGATTTCATATCCACCTTTCATGCGCCGCTGCTTGGTGAACGTGCGTACATGTTACATGCAGCTACGAAGAAATACTAGTACCATAGAAATGGAAATCTTAATCCGAAGCTCTGCAATTGATTCAATAGTTGCTGCAATAATAATATTCATCATAAAGAAGGATTCTTGGTAGTTTTAAAACTCCACATGTTTATTAAGCCTACTGTTATACCCTCTCTCGTAGGTGAGTTGTGGTATAACACTTAACAGTCATTGTCTCGCAGGTCTATTTTGAAGACTTATTATAATGACCGTAATAAGTAATCCATAATATACCCCGACGGGTATCGCCGAGGTTTAACACGCCTCGCTAACAAAACCGGTAGTTGACTTGAGTAAAGAATGATGTCAGGGAGTTTAAAACTGAGACATGAATATATCAACAAAGTAGAGTTACTTAGCCACCTACCGGTTTGTTTTCTGAGTTTTTTTTTTCTTTCTGTTAGACCGAGCCAAGAGGCGATACAGTTTATCGATGAGGTATCATATGGTAAAAGATAGGTCTTATATAAACTGGGGATTTTAATATACCAGGGGCCCATCGATAATATAGGATCGTAATATTAAGAAAAAAAATGCCTCTAGACACGGCTTTTCCAAGAACTAAAGTAGACCTAAACCGGAATATTTTTAAAGGGGCTGAGATTTTGTTAATTGCAATCGAATCCGCCCCACCACAACGAACAAGGAGAAAGTAAAGGAGAATCTGTGTGGGTGGGTGTGTTTGATCTTGAATTCCCGTGACAACTTTATTATCGGAAAGACATCACAGGCTTTACGCGGGAATTTGAACACACAATTAAAGTTTTACTGATGGGGTTTTTTTAGCCTTTGTTTATAGTTTTGTATATATGGTGGAGGAATAGAGTTTTCCTTAGTCCTTTTTATCCTTGATTCTCCCCTAGGCTCTGTCTGTCGCCTGGTTCTAGCAAAAGACAATTACAACATGGAAAAATCTTATTCAGCCAAAAGAAACTTCTTGCGATCATATATAAACATGCCACCTTCCTCGTAGCAATCGTAGATAGTTCTATTTTTTTTTTTTTTTTGCTCTATATATCCTCTTCTCATACGCAGTATATTTTCTTTCTCTTTTGTTAAACTAATACTCCGCCATGAAATCTGTTATTGTTTGCCTCGCTACTATTATCTCCATTGCAACTGCCCAGAATCCAACTGAAGTCGCTGAAAAGTTGAAGAAAGATCCAAAGGTAGCAAGCGCTATCGTTGAATTCAACAACGATAGCGGTGACCGTTCTGGTACATATAGTAAACTGGTTGCGGCTGCAAACTCTGTCGTACCTGGTTCCGGGAAGATGATTCAAAATGCTGCTCCAGCCGCATTGAACGTCAAGGCTCAAGAAGGACAACAAGGTCAAGAAGGTGGTAACCAAGGTGGTCAAACCGGCCAGCGTGGTCAAGAAGGCGGTAACCAAGGTGGTCAAACCGGCCAGCGTGGTCAAGAAGGTGGTAACCAAGGTGGCCAAACTGGCCAGGAAAGCCAAAACCAGGATGGCCAAACTGGTCGTCAAGGTCGTCAAAGTGGTCAAGGTCAACAGGAGTCTAATGCGAAAACATCTGCTGCTGCTGCTACTGCTACCGGAACCGCTGCCGCTGCTACTGGAAGTTCTGCTGATAGTGGCACTGCTAAAACCGGTAGTACTGCTAAAACTGGCAGTACTGCTAAAACCGGTAGTGCTGCTACTGGCACTGGCGCGACAGCTACCGGAACAGCTGAAGCTGCTACTAGCACAGCCGCCACTGGTTCTGCAACTGGAAGTGATAACAGTGCGGCTCGAGATACAGCCGCATCCACCAGCGATAGCAGTGGAGCTGGGATTGTGAAGGTTCCATTTGCTGCTCTTGCTTTGGCCGCTGGAGGAGCCTGGTTGCTTTAAAGTTTTAATAAGTATATTTACGGTAGTTTTATTTTTCTTATTTTTTATTTTTTTTATTTTTTTAACTTGTTATATTTTTATTACATTTTTTTCCCTTAACTATGTACGTATAACTTGTTGGCAACTCCTATACCGAATCGGCGATTTGTTGGTGCATTGTTTCAACGGTTGTTGGTGTAGAAGAATTAAACAACTTTAGAGCTAAGGATATCTGCTTTGCACAACTCTCGGGTGAGACTCCTCCAGCGCCAGTTCCAAGTCCAGAAAGAAGAACTCGACCGATGAGTGAAGTTGAGTCTGCTGGTAATCGACGGTTATAACTGTCAATCTCACAGAGAACACTCCACATGCAGTTAAAAATCAAGGGAGACTTTGGAATCGTCGAAGGAACCTCCATTGTGGGGATGTGAATTAATTTCGGCCCGTTTGATACAATATCTGCAATCACTGCATTCCCTACTGGGTTGTACCCATGCTTGGTTTCGGCCAGCACCCTTTGTAATGCTTTAGTGACGTGCTCGCTGGTATCGAACCCATGAAATTCACTGTAGTAATCCGAGATAGCCTTGTCAAATCCACCATTCAACAACCCATATGAATTTCCTGGGGAGATGATCGCATCGATATTATAATGTGTCACTGCCTTGTCAATACCAGGGTATTCCTCATATGGAATAAACGCGAGCTCATCACCAACTAACCGTTTTAACGCTTCTCCAACTCGTCCGCTCCGGTCGAATAGGAAAAAAGAGGCAGGTTTTGTAATACTCATCTCGTGACTAATGTGGATACCGCACGCATAAAATTGTGGGGAGAAAGAAAGGGAAAGCTTTTAGTGTCGTATCTTGCCGTATCTTGCCGCAAAGTTGAGAGTTGTAGCCCCTTTACCCAAACTGCCTGCCCCTTTTTTGTTTGCTAGGCTAAAGAGCTACAGTATAAAAACAAAAAAAAAAAAACCTCCAACCTCTAGATACATATATAAAAAGCCGTTCTACATCTGAATGTCTCAGTCTTTTAAACAAACCACACGGACTACAAAATGAAATTTGAAGATTTACCAACGGAGGTTCATTTGATGATCCAGGACTATCTAAAAAGAGTAGATACGTTTGCGTTATCTAGAACCAGTGGCAAGATGTTCAATCTACATAGATATGGGGTGTGGAAGTCTTGTTATTTGTACACCAACTATGCCGATGAGTACTATGAAGAAGATAGTGGGTATTGTAAAGAAGGCCAGCAAGAGGTTGAATCTGTTGATAAATTCAAACTACCAATAGGCAAATTTATCATCCGTATCGGTATGTTCAAGAGATTTGTTGAAGGTTTGAAATCTGGAGATCTGGACGGAATGATGGCCAGTGTGAGAAAACTCCAAATTCGAGATAGTGAGGTTAGTATCGCCTGGGACGATGACGAGAATATTGTCAAAGAAATGCTCCAACTTATTGGTGACAAGTTGCAACGAATCCGTTATATCTCTATCAATCGGACCTATATTCTACCGGATACCATTCAGCCGGACAGAACAGTATTGAACGATTTTGCAGCAAGATTCGTCAACCAGTGCGAGATTGCAGTGATGGTTTCATTCGGTAGTGAATGCGAAAACACAGTTCTATCCAAAGATGACAAGGTGATTTATCAACAAATGCGGGCTTTGAATGGCCGGTGTCCAGAACCGTTACTAGGAATGAAACATTTCTGGGACAAGCCATTACCAAGAGACGTCAAAGATTTGAGTGTAATATGTTCGAATCCAACCAGTGAACATACTGAACAGTTGCGATTCTGGACTGACGGAATTGAAAATCTGGAAATGCTTTGGGTTTCCGCTGTGAATGCGTTCGATGGAGAATGGTGGATGCCTCAATGCAAACAATTAGCCATTGCCGACCATGTGGATGCACCAAAGCTAGAGAACATTATCCGATTTCCAGAGACGGAATGTTTCAGAGCCAAGTTCGACTTTGATACGGTTGGAGAAACATTCAAAATGTTACGGTTTCCTGATTGCGTTTTGCTCACAATTGATCCTACTGAAGTGGACGAGATTTACGAGGCTGGGGAAAACGTGAGGATTTGCATGAGTGAATCTCCACGACTGAAGAACTTTGTCATTTCTCTCGCCTGCGAAGAAGTTCTCAGCGCATTCGTACCTAAATGCATTGGAGAAAAGATTGAAAACGTATGGGTTCGATCTGGATTTTCCAATGTAGCGCCAGATGATATCGAGCCGTACTCACTTCTCACTCAATACTTCCCAAAGCTTCAACAATTGCGAATTTATCCATGGGTTGTCAATTTTGAGGGTCCAGTTGGTGATATTTGGGATGCTGAGGATCCTGCAGAAGCTTTGCGAAGAATTGTGCTAAGGTGTGGCCGTGAAGGAACCTGGGGTATGGAAGATGACATGTCGCGATACTTATAAATTAATAATAATAATAATAATTAGACTGCAGAGATATATAGTACTGTCTTCAGTTAGCTCATATTTATAATCAAATCTTTTTTGAAACATACCATTATTGCCTCGGATAAATACGTCGCCATAATCATTTGTCAATTGTTGTTCAAGGTATTCTTTAGTCTGCTCCAATGCAATATTCATAAACCCATCAACAGATTGTAATCTTCCGTGGTACTCCAACCCAGAGTTCAGTTTCACGATGACATGATTTCCCGTGATATCACTCAAGAACGCTGCTGAAGCGTCTGGCTTTACCTCTGTATCGCTCATTCTAGTAAAACGCTTGTCGTTAGTATCGTTGCAAGGTTTTTTGGTGTGATGAACGGCTTGGGATAAAAATCTCGCCCCCAAAACATTGTTACCCGGCGTGAGGCTCATTTGGTGGAAAAAAAAATTTCGAAATTTTCAAATTCAAAGTGTGAAACCTTGGAAACCTTTTTTTTTTTTTTATACTACTACACTTATCATACAACAACCATGGTTAAAAAGAAGGTAGATTCACGGATCCGTGATTTGATTGAAAATGGTGTCAAGGTATGTGGATTCCTTTGGAGCTACTGATTTATACTAACAGAAACTAAAATAGAGCCGTGAACGATCAATGTTTGTAATGGTCGGTGATCGAGCTAGATTACAACTACCAAACTTGCATTTGTTACTTTCAAATGCTGCGGAAAATAAGCTGAATAAAAAAGTCTTATGGGGGTTCAAAAAGGAATTAGGGTTTGTAACTCATCGAGGGAAGCGTGAAAAGAAGATCAAGAAGGACATTAAACAAGGTAAACGGGATCCAAACAGTGCAGATCCGTTTGAATTGTTCATTACCACGCAAAAGATTGAATATGTCTATTACAAAGAGTCTGAGAGAATTCTTGGTAACACGTTTGGCATGTGTGTCTTGCAAGATTTCGAAGCATTGACTCCAAACTTTTTGGCACGAACTATCGAAACTGTTGAAGGTGGTGGTATTATCGTGTTGATGTTGAAGAGCATGAAATCTTTGAAGCAGTTGTATACAATGACAATGGATGTCTACTCACGTTACAGAACGGAAGCTCATTCGGATGTGGTGGGACGTTTTAATGAACGATTTTTGTTGTCGTTGAAAAACTTGGACAAGAACTCGTTGATTATCGATGACGAATTCAACGTACTCCCAGCTTTGGGTGAAAGACATATTCCTCGGTTGACGATAGACGAGGATAAGGAAACTGCAAACCAAGCGGAACTTCGAGATATCAAGGACTCCCTAGAGGGTGTTCAACCTGCTCAGGCTTTGGTCTCATTATCCAAGACCAGCGACCAAGCCAAGGCTATTCTACAATTTATCGAATCTATTTCTGAAAAGACTCTACGAAACACTGTTGCATTGACTGCTGGTCGTGGTAGAGGTAAATCAGCCGCTCTCGGTGTGGCGATTGCAGCAGCAGTGGCTCACGGATATTCCAACATTTTCATCACCTCTCCAAGTCCAGAAAATTTAAAAACATTATTTGAGTTTATTTTCATCGGGTTGACGGAGTTGAACTATACAGAAGGGTTGGATTATGATATTTTTAGAAGTACAAATCCAGACTTTAAAAATACTGTTGTCAGAGTTAATATCTTCAAGTCTCACCGGCAAACCATCCAATATATTGATCCAGCAGATTCTCATGTGCTGGGACAAGCCGAATTGGTGGTTATTGATGAAGCTGCTGCGATTCCATTGCCTTTGGTAAGAAAGTTGCTTGGACCTTACTTGGTATTCATGGCATCTACCGTCAACGGGTACGAAGGTACCGGTCGGTCATTGTCACTCAAGTTGATTAAGCAACTAAGAGAACAAAGTGCAGACAGTGGAAATGAATCAATGAGCCGACGATCATTGAAGGAGATCTCTCTGGATACACCAATTCGATATGCCCCAGGCGACAAGGTTGAAAAGTGGTTGAATGACTTGCTATGTTTGAAAGCCACTCCACCATCCAAATCACACAAATTCCCACCACCAAACGACTGTAATTTGTTCCATGTGAATCGAGATACGTTGTTTTCGTATCACAAGATTCCGGAATACTTTTTGCATAAAGTGTGGGCATTGTTTGTGGCTTCGCATTACAAGAATTCTCCAAATGACTTGCAACTTTTGTCTGATGCACCGGCACACCAGTTGTTTGTTCTTTTGGGTCCAGTTGAAGAAGGAAAACTACCAGAACCATTATGTGTGATTCAAGTGGTGTTGGAAGGTCAAATTTCCAAGCAAAGCATTTCTCGAAGTTTAGGCGCTGGTAAACGGGGTGATGGTGATTTGATCCCATGGGCGGTATCACAACAGTTTCAAGACACTGATTTTGCAAGTTTATCCGGAGCCAGAGTACTCCGAATCGCAACTAATCCGGAATATCAAGGTATGGGGTACGGATCCCGTGCTTTGGAGTTGCTCAAGGATTATTATAGTGGCAAGATTGTTGGGTTATCCGAATCTGTTGAAGATGCGGCAATTCCTCGAGTCAACGATAAGGACTTGTCTGATGCATCCTTGACTACTGAAGAGTTGAAACCACGAGACAGTGGCAAGTTACCTGGGTTGTTAACTGCATTGGACAAACGAGCTCCAGAAAAGTTGGATTATATCGGTGTTTCATATGGTCTGTCCAAGGAATTGCACAAATTTTGGCGCCGGGCAAACTTTGCACCAGTATATCTTCGACAAACTACTAATGATCTCACTGGTGAGCACTCTTGTATCATGTTGCATGTATTAGACGGCCGACCAGATTCATGGCTTGGTGATTTCAGTGCTGATTTTCACAAGCGGTTTATCCAGTTGTTGGCGTATAAATTCCGAGAATTCAGTGCTGCTCAGTCTTTGGGTATTCTTGACAGTGCCAAGGCAGCTGCCAATCCAGTGACTGCAGAAATCACCAAGAAAGACCTTGATCAAATGCTTTCTCCATTTGATCTCAAGCGTCTTGAATCCTATGCAAACAATACCTTGGATTACCATGTGATTGTCGACATGTTGCCTACTATTGCCGTATTGTTCTTCAGCGGTCGAATGAAGCTTGATATGAATGTGCTTCAACAAGCTATTCTTCTAGGTGTTGGTTTACAAAAGAAGGATGTCGAGGCCCTCGCAAGTGAATTGAAGCTCCCAGTTAGCCAAGTCATTGCCATGTTTGGTAAATGTGTCAAGAAGGTTGCTAACCACTTTTCATCAATTGTCAGAAAGGCAATTGGTGAGACACTACCAGAGGTGCGAGACCAAGAAGTGAATGAGCTTGATGGGGTAGAAGCTGAAAAGGTAAACACTGGGTATACCGAAGACATTCCAGCAGAAGAGGATGATACCGATATGCGTCAGAAACAACGGGAATTGATCAATTCTTTGGATCTAAACAAGTATGCAATTCCTGGTGACTGGGACGACGAAGCGGCTCAAAAGGCTGCAAAGACTGGAGGTAAAATGGCACTCAAGTCTGACAAACCGCTAAAGAGAAAGGAAAATATGAATCAAATTGTGGATGAAGAATTGGCTTCTACTAATAAAAAGCCAAAAAAGAAGCATAGTCGTAAGTAAAATCATTAATATTTAGAAATTCAGAAAGCCGCACTTGTTTAAAAAAATACAAAAGTCCCAACCAAATTTCCCCTCCTCATTCCTTTTGCATTTCATCGTCTTCTCTCCCCCCACTTCTTTTTCACCAATCAATGGTTGTATTCAGTCAGGTGGCAAGGTACTGCTTACGAGGAATTCTCAGTGCACTTGTACTTGGGTTTTTTGGAATTATTAAACCGCTGCAGTTCTATGCTCGGTTATTAGCGTATGGACTTTTACTGGCAATTGTCGGTACATCTGGCGCGGTGATTTCCGCAGTTTTGACGCTGATTGGCAAGCAGGGGCTATCTCAATGGGTTATTGCTAGACTGTTTTATTATATCACTTCGGTGGTTCTCGGTATTAAGATTGTTGTCAAGAATCCAGAAAAACTGTCAGTTCGTCCTGCAGTGTTTGTGTCGAATCATCAATCTGAACTCGACATTTTTATCCTAGGTGCTACATTCCCAAAATACTGTTCAGTGACTGCTAAAAAAGTGCTAAAGTATTACCCATTTTTGGGCTGGTTTATGACACTTTCCGGATCCATTTTCATTGACAGACGGGATCGATCCTCTGCTTTGAAGATGTTCGAGTCTGCCGCTAAAAAGGTGCACGAAAAACAACAAAGTGTGTTTATGTATCCAGAAGGAACAAGATCATATTACCAAAAACCAGGACTTTTACCGTTCAAGAAGGGTGCTTTCCATTTTGCAGTTCAAGCTGGTATTCCAATTGTACCCTATGTTACTAGCAATTACTCCAAGATTTGCTGTTTCAAAACAAAAACTTTTACTACAGGAACGATTGAGGTTCAAGTATTGGATCCAATTTATCCAAAGGGAAGTTCAAAAGAAGACGTTGCAGAATTGTACGAAGAAACGAATAGGAAAATGTTGGAAGAGGTTGAGAAATTGGGGTACGGAAACAGTGCGATTGATGCGGAGGTGGCAGATTCATCTTCATCTAATTAGTTTTTTAATGTAATTATTACAGGAACAGCCCAATCTAACAGCTGACTGATGTTCAAGTCTAATGACGGAGGGGTGTTGATCTTGGGATCAATAATTTCTGATTCCATTCCATCTTTGAACAAGTACGAATGAGTATTGACATAGCCAGGCCATACAATATCGTCAAAGTAGCCAGGTGGGTCTGTCCAGAAGTCTTGCAGTGTGACATATCCGGACCTAGCTTCACGGCGCTTCTTTAATTCGGAGTATGGAGATCGAAGAAAAATCCGTAGATCAAATGAATCGTAAACTGGGGAGTTTTTATGGAATAGCATAATCCCGTCCACGAATACTAGTGGCAAATTTGCCTTTTCTCCGAGCTGCAGTCTGATTTTTTCAACTTGCTCATTGTCAACGTTTGAAGGACCAAGAGTGTTCTGTTCTTCTTTACTGTTGAATCTCTCTGGTAGCTTACCATTTTTGTGCGTATATGCCAACACTCGCTTCAAATCCTCTAAATCAAATGACTCTGGGCAATCCCAATCTTGAAGACCATTCTTCACAGGGATATCATCATCATCGAGATAAAAATCATCTTCATATAGAATCACACTGTTTTTGAATATTTGTGTTAGGACTCTGGTAAGGGTGCTTTTACCCGAACTGGATGGTCCACTGATAGCAACCACATTCATCATCCTTTTATGTTACTTTTGGGAAGTCAAGAAAACTTGCCGTCTTAACATTATTAATCCACCGCAATAAATGTCAGATCCTATCAACGCAAATCCAACAGTACTGGAAGAGAGTTCTCTACCGACTCGTGAGAATAAAAAGCAGCAACAAGGGATCGTTGAAGATGCTGGGTTGGAAGAGCTAAGGTCTAGTGTACCATTCACATTTAGTCTTTATGACGTCCCATCTTCAACGTCGACACCGTCTCTCACTACTTCTGATAGTGAAAACGACGACGACGAAGAAGAAGAACCTATTGATTCACAAGAAATTTACGACTTGATCTCCAGTATAAGCGATCCAGAACATCCTTTAACTCTTGGTCAACTAGCCGTCATCAATCTACCACATATCCAGGTCGCCGATACCGGTAACAAGAACGAAATGGCAGAAGTACTTGTTGAAATCACTCCAACAATCACACACTGTTCTTTGGCCACTCTTATCGGTTTAGGTATCAGAGTTCGTTTGGAAAGATGTCTTCCTGCACGATACAGAATGACAATCAACGTACGCAAGGGAACCCATCAAAGCGAAACTCAAGTAAACAAACAACTCAACGATAAAGAACGAGTAGCAGCTGCTTGTGAGAATGATCAACTTTTACAAGTTATTTCAAATATGTTGGCAACATGTAAGTAGAATGTTATGATAAAAAAATTATGATAAGGTATATATTTAGGTAATGAAACACTATGGTGCTCCCAAAATTCTCTTCTTTAATATTTTCTTTCCCATCACCTATCTCCACTCAGACCATGAGTGACTACACTTCAGACAGGGATGTCAACCTGCCGGAAAACTGTGAACAGTATTCAATACCGGCAGGGAATCTAACATTTTACGACGAGAATAATAAAGAGCAAACACTATTGATAAATGATGCCGCTTTGTATATTCTTCCTGGATGCAAAGAAAGTCATGCCAACTTGGACCCGCATCTATTTCAAAAAGATCCATTTGTAGGCTCAGTAACGCCTATTGCATACACAGCAGCAGCAACTACAGTCATGTCATGGCTGCTTCTGATTTTATTATTTTTATCTCAAAAACGGCGACCATGGCTACAAAAAGTGGCTTTATTACTGGTAGCAATTACACTAACGACGGGGCTTGCATCGACCACTAATAAACTCGAAGATCAATATAACCAGGGATATCAAGATGCTTCGGAGCTAAGGAAAGTCGTGTTTGGAAGTATGCCGTTTCGAATCTTGCGGATTATTTCTGGAGTCGTTTTGTGGATGGCTCATGTGCAAGTGGCATTAAGATTGTTTCAAGATCTTCGAGAGCATGTAATGATCAAAGGGATTGGGGCGATTTTAATCTTATTGGACCTGGTTTTTGTATGCTTAAACGACTTTTTACGACCGGTTCCCACATTTCAACAACGGTTTCAAAGCCCTATTTATATTCTGTCGATGGTTTTCGAGATTATCATTGTCGTGACTTATGCCATGGCAGTGATGGTATATGCATTACGGAAACGACGGTATGCGTTTGACATGCGTATTTGGGCGGTGGCGACACTATCTCTTGCATCGGTTATTGCACCGATGGTATTTATTGTGATTATTATGAGTAATTATTATCTAGCTGGATGGTCAGGATTGGCTACACGGGTGTGTAGTGCGGCAGCTAGTGTGGTGGTATGGGATTGGGTGGATGCTATTGACCGGATGGAAAAGGAAGAACAAGAAAAGGCATTTATGGGGAGAAAAGTGAAGGATACTGATAGTGTGGAGAATTGTCAACGGCCAAGGTTCCCGAGAGCTTTCTTCAGGAAACGGTGGGTGATATCTCGAGGCGATGATGACGAGGGGGTGGATGATGACGATGAGAGTCGGCATAGATCTCCAGAGTACCATGTGTATATTCCACAGTCGAGAACAAGACCACAAGATGCACAGTCGTTGGCTTCTAGTTCATCCGAGTCGTCATCACACTCTACAGCGGAAGAAACTGTCGTGCATCATCATCCAGTAAAGAGAAGTAATCTTCGGATGTCGTCGATTGCGAGGGAACCACCGACTCCTTCTCAGTCGACTAGTCCATTTAATGCCATGGCTACGATACCAGATGATGAGAATGACGAACCTGAAGAAGCACATGAAGGTGGTCGCGAGGACGACGAGGGCGGGGACGATGACGATTCCGATGTCTTCGTGGTCAGATCCAGGCACGGCTCGTTACATGATGGAGAAGAGGGTGCTGGAGATGAGCCGCCGCCAGGTTTTTTTGCGCCGGTACATGGATTTCAGCCTGGAGATTATCACGACGATAAAGCTCCACCAGACCATTTTGCACAAGATGATTCACGCCAACCTGGACCGTCCCAGTAATCATCCTCTCTTTTTTATTTAAAAAGCTGTGTTTTTATTTTTTATACGTTTTATTGTTATTTATTGTTAATGAGGATCACGATACCATTTTCTTTTTTTTTTTTATTTTTTTTTTTTTAATTTTCTAGATGCTTCTCGAGCCGCACGGAAATCTCCCAACTTTCTTTATATAAAGAACGCATTAGCTTTTGGGGAAACCCCCCGATCAGTTGCCACTATCTCTATTTTTATCGTTTTGCTACAATGATGAACAGAAATGTAGTTCGACTTGCCGCTCGACAGGCGATACGGACTGTTTCAGCCAGGAGACTACCAGTTGTAGCGACTCCATTGGCTGTACGAATGCTAAAACAAACACAACAACGAGGATATGCAAGTCATGGACGGGGTGGTCCATATAATTTCGGTGCAGGAATGAACCCTCAGCAACAACAACAACAACCACAAGAACCAGAACAAACTGCTTTGGAAAAGTACGGTACGGACCTGAGCAAACTTGCAAATGAAGGGAAACTTGACCCAGTGATTGGTCGGGATAAGGAAATTCAACGTACTATCCAGATCTTGTCTCGACGGACAAAGAACAACCCAGCGTTGGTTGGCCGCGCTGGTACAGGCAAAACAGCGATTATGGAAGGACTAGCTCAGAGAATTGCTCGTGGGCAGGTACCAGAAAGTATGAAAGATAAACGTGTTGTTTCATTGGATCTCGGAAGTTTGATCTCTGGAGCTAAATTCAGGGGTGAATTTGAAGAGCGGCTCAAGGAAGTGCTGAAAGAAGTGGAGCAGGAGCATGGAAAGGTTGTATTGTTCGTCGATGAGTTGCATATGCTTCTTGGGCTAGGTAAGAGTGAAGGTAGCGTGGATGCTTCAAACATGCTAAAACCGGCGCTGGCAAGGGGTCAGTTGCAGTGCTGCGGCGCTACCACTCTTGATGAATACAGAAAACACATTGAAAAGGATGCAGCATTAGCAAGAAGATTCCAGCCGGTCTTGGTAGATGAACCGTCTGTTCAGGACGCGGTTTCAATCCTTCGTGGATTGAAGGAGCGCTATTCAAGCCATCATGGAGTTCGCATCACTGATGCTGCCCTTGTTAGTGCGGCTGTATATTCTAACCGGTATATAACAGATCGATACCTTCCCGACAAGGCTATTGATTTAGTGGATGAAGCATGCAGTGCCTTGAGGTTGCAGCATGAATCCAAACCAGATGCGATTCAAGATCTTGACCGATCGGTGATGACGATCCAGATTGAGTTGGAGTCGTTGAAGAAGGAAACAGATCCGATTTCTGTTGACCGACGCGAAAAGCTTGAACAAGATTTGAAGCTCAAGAAGGATGAAGTCGATCGTCTGACGAAAGTATGGGAGGAAGAAAAACAAGCGTTGGATAGTGTTAAGAATGCTCAGAGTGAACTGGAACAGGCCAAAGTGGAGTTAGAAATGGCACAACGGAACGGTGATTTTGCAAAAGCTTCGGAACTGCAGTATGCGAAAATTCCAGAACTACGACAAAAGGTCCCACAGGATGCGGCAGCATCTAAAGATAGTACAACTTTGCTGCATGATAGTGTAACGTCGGATGATATCGCCCGTGTGGTTTCACGAATGACCGGTATCCCGACGCAATCTCTGATGCGTGGTGAAAAGGACCGGCTGTTGTATATGGAAGATTCGCTCAAACAGCGAGTGATTGGGCAAGATGAAGCTGTCAAGGCAGTTGCCGATGCTGTACACTTGCAACGCGCCGGGTTGGCTAACGAGAAACGGCCGGTTGGTAGTTTCATGTTCCTGGGACCAACAGGTACCGGTAAGACAGAACTCACCAAGGCATTAGCGGAATTCCTGTTTGACGATGAAAGTGCAGTAGTTCGATTCGATATGAGCGAGTTCCAAGAACGGCATAGCGTGGCGAGGCTGATTGGTGCGCCGCCAGGCTATGTCGGGTATGAAGAGTCTGGAGAATTGACTGAAGCCGTGAGAAGAAAGCCATATGCGGTTGTGCTGTTTGATGAGTTTGAGAAAGCACACCCAGATGTCTCGAAATTACTGCTTCAAGTATTGGATGAGGGTCAATTGACTGACGGACAAGGGCGGAAAGTCGATTTCAAGAACTCAATCATCGTCATGACCAGTAATATCGGGCAAGAACTTCTTGTTTCCGATACCACTGAATCTGATATGTCTGGCCATGTATCTGAGCAGACCAAGGCCAAGGTGCTTGAGCAGATGAAGATGTACTACCCGCCGGAATTCCTCAACCGGTTGGACGATACGGTGGTCTTCAACCGGCTATCGAAAAAGTCTCTCGAAAGCATTGTGGAGATCCGTTTGACAGAGGTCCAAGAACGGCTAGAGTCTCGACGGATTAAGCTTCAGGTTGACGAGCCGGCCAAGACTTGGCTCGTGGATAACGCATATGATCCGGCATATGGCGCAAGACCACTCAACAGACTCATTCAAAAGGCTCTGCTGAAACAGCTCGCAGAGCATTTGCTCAAGGGCACAGTGCTTGCCAATGAAACCGTCAATGTGACTGTCAAAGATGGAAAGCTTCTAGTACAGGCTAATCATGAAGAAGAAAAATAATTGTAAATATTTACACAAAGGTTAACGTATATATAACATAATAGGGAAACAGGGTTTATTCAATCAATTTGTGCTTTGTGTCGATCAAGGATGCATGTGGTAGCGTATTCTTCACCACTTGATCGGCCCATTCGTAATTTTCATTGGGCTGAGCTGAATAGCTCGACCCGAGCCGCTTATGCCGCGTTAATTCCATTTTCTGTCTCCAAATTATATCAGCGGGATCTTGATCCGGTTCAACCCATTCAAACCCATCGCCACCCTTTGCCCAGTATTCCTTCAGCATTCCCTCATCTTCAAGCTCGACTGCAGCCATGTGCCGGTCCTTCAAATCCTGTCGAAGCTGTGCTGAAGGTTCGCCTTGGTTTTCTGGCAACGACTGGTTCATATCTGCAATTAAAGAACACATTTTCATCTCAGCGGCATGCGAAAACCAGTGTGAGGTCAGTGTCCCTTGAGTCCATTTCAACACTTCACCATTGCCGGAAATCCGCCCACCAAACGCAAGACCGCTGTATACAGAAATACTACTGAGATATGTCAACACCATGAGCTGCACCATCATTGTTGATTCCCAATATCCTACCATCCCACTCTCCAGTAGTAATTCCACCCCGCTCATAATCGACCCGGTGCCCAAAGCCCAGTATCCACCATATTTCCTCCACTGTCGCCGAATCATGCTTTTATACTGCACAGAATTCACCCCGGCATCCATCAGGCTGAACGCATTGGGGAAATCGGCGGTATACACGGCCCGTCGAAACGGAATCATTGAAATACTTCGAGGGATTGCCCGCTTGTTCAATCGCTGATACCGTTTCATCACCTGCAAGCACGACTCTGATGAAGGTGGTGGCGAACTGATGAAGAAATCATGAACCATATCCTGGTCAAGTTGAACCTCCGGTTTGTCCAGTAACTGTTGAATTGCTTGTCGGACTTTTTCTGGTGACGTTTGCGTCATGGTCGACTCTGCATTTGCCGAGTTTATACATTCATTTTCCAACTTTGAACATTGTTGTAATAAAGTCAACGTTTCCTGTTTCGACTCTGGTTTGAAATTTTCTATCCTATTAATCAGCGCAGAATCCACTCTAGGAATCCTCGTGGTATGAAAACAGCGTCGGAACATGGATCTTGTGTAGGTTTGGTGAAAAAATTTGGGTGTGTGGTGTGGAAAACAAATTTTATTAATTTTCAAATTTACAGCATCAACCCAAATAGCGTTGGGCCAAAGGCATCTCCGGTGCGTGGAGACTCTACAGCATAATTTACTCTATTTCCGGCATTATTTAACAACCATAAACCTCGGTCATTATGCACAGGAGTGTCACTCTTTGGACGGTTTCGTCGATCAAGAATAGTTTGTCCTTGAGACCAGGAACCCTTGGTCTCAACTCGAACATCACCAGTTTTGATAACCCAACCAGGCTCATGTTGAGAAATCACATACCAAACAGTCAAAGCATCGTGAATATCCAATGTCGTCTTTCCTGCAACATCTTTTTCCTTTTTATACATTGCGCTCATCCAAGTATGGATCCATTTGCCTAGTGGAGATCCTCGTTCAAGCATTGGCAACAAGGCCGTATCAAACGACTGACGAGTAACCCCATGTCTATGCGTAATGTCCAACGGGAATAAAGTAACCTTCACCTGTGCTGGGAATGTCTCCAAACATTTTGGAGAGCCTTCTGGCAATGTATGCTTTGGATCAGACCCAGTCAAAGCATAAATTTGAGCACTAGCCAATGGGTCTGCGAAGACATTGAATTCCGCAACTGGACTACAATTACCAGGTTCTTCAAATGCACCGCCCATTACAACAATCTCTTTAACTCTTGCGAAAGTCTCTGGATCAATTGCAGCGGCTTTGGCCAAATTTTGCAATGGTCCAATAGCTGCAATGGTAACTGTACCCGGCTCTTCTCGTTTTAAAATTTCCAGCATTTCAAGATAAGATGGTTTCATAGATGGAGTGAACCCAGCATGTTCCGCTTCCTTTCCAACCTCAGCTCGTTCGAACAAATCTAAATGTTCTTTACTGGCTGTGAACTCTGGAGCAGCTGTATGGACATTACCCAACCCGTCGCTACCATGGTAGTCAGTAGCATCCAATTGTGATCCGTCCAAAGCAGTAGTCATACCTACACTGACAACTGGGTTTTGACGGGTCCAAGGGCATTCAGCACCAAGCTGTTTTCGATGTTCTTCTTCCATTTTCAGCACTTTGAACATGGAAACTGTGTTTCGCAAAGAGTTTACGGTATCGCAGTTTCCGAATACCAACGAAATCAACTTGAGATCAACTCGAGGATTGTTCAACGCGAGCAAGATCGCCATCACGTCGTCCACACCTGGATCTGTATCGATAATGAGCTTGACATTTTCTCCGTTTGATGCTGTCATCTTTTATTGTGTTTTGGGTTAAGAAAAAGTGATAAGAGAAAATCCCAAAGCCCTTTTTTTATAGCGGAAAATTTTGGCTATTGACCCCGCCGTTGCTTTTTGAAAAACTTGTGGGGGGGAGGAGGAGGAGGAGGAGGAGGGGGAGCCGGTGGTTTGGGCCGCTCCCGTCGGAACGAGCGAGATCTAATACTGGTCTTTTATTGTACAGTATAAATATTTTACCAAAAGAAAAATCGAAATTTATCATCATTCGGGAGAGCACTGATATTAGGCCAAGTGGCCACTCGCTTCCCGGAAGGTTGCAGTTTATGTGACAGTCAGAAACCCGTGCATGCCAGCTGCTGAGATTTTCAGTAACAGAGCAAGCCACCGTCCAAATCCGGTGGACTTCGTCGGTGACGCATGAGGTGCATGCGGGGGAGGAGGCAGTTGGAGTTGAAGTTGACCGTTGACCGGCGATGTCGATGCATTTTGTTCCGCCAGCCGTCGTTCCCGGAATTGGGTGAAGAAACGTTGTCAGTTACGTCGCCTTCGGGCTGCATGTTGCGGGCGGTGGCCTGTGTTGGTTGGTTCTCGGCCAGAATGACGTGGGGAACGCCAATTGGCGGGGTTAACGATGTATTGTTCTGTGTACTCGCCGGCGTGGTGTGTGCCGGGGTTTTGTATATTAGGCTGTAGGGTTGTTCTCCATTGCTGGGCTGGAAGAAAGACTACGGGGATCTCCGCTATTTCCTGTAAAATCCAGCTTTAAACAAAGAAGGCGATGGAAATGGAGAGGCTACTGTGTGCCCTTCCTATTTTTAGTTCAGGATGGTTTGGTAAAAGGAGATTGGCAACAGCGAAAACCAAAGTCTTTATAGTGTAGAATGTAGAAAGCGGGTGCACGCACACACGAAGTAGTATATCAACCTGTCTAGGTCATGTCGAACTGCAAGTTCCGACACTTCCTGCTGTACCGCTGCTACACAGTGAGGGTGCTGTGTTTGACTCGCCGCACAATAAAAAGCCGTACGCCGCACGGCAGCGGCGTCTGTATTCATAGCATTTTTTTAAGTGAGCCCAAACTGCCCTGTGTGATGTGTAGCTATGAGATGGTTGTGTATTGGAGGAGTTGATTAGTTGAGGTGCAAGAACCAAGCTACACCAGTAAGGACAGGAAAATACTGACCTTTAGTAGACTCGTCCTCCTAGCTCTCTCTGAAAGGAAAGCGCAACATAACTAGTATCGGTGTACCGAGCACAAATACAACATCTATGCACCCCGTACCAGAATTGCAAAACCGCAGTTTATCATAAAACTGTTGCGTGGAATTTGACTGAAAGTCAGACCTAGAGCCTAAATGTCGCCTTATCCACTCAGCTTTACATGTCTCGCAGCTTACCGTGCTAATAATTCCACTGATCACACCGCCTCCCCATCACCTTGCCAAAATACCTTTCCAACCACGGTTGAGACGAAACTAAGCCGCACCCGCCGCACAAACATTAAGCGAGTGACACATGACCATGTAACTTGGTTTTCATCAAATCAGGTTGGGTGGTGTAGTGGTTATCATATTTCGCTTACATCGTTCTCTTTCATGAGAGCAAGTACCGAAATGGCCGTGGGTTCGAACCCCACCCCAATCAGTTTTTTTTGGTCTTGCCCTATATATATTAGGCAACTACTTTTTTGCAATTTCGGGATATCCAGAAAGAAAGCACGATTGAAGAGCATTCATCTTGTTTTTTTTTGACTCGATTAAGAGCAAGTGCTGCCGATATTGAACCGATTGCATCTACAAGCCGCCGCCGCACTCTTTAACAATTCATCAAAACAAAACAATAATAACCAAGCGACGAATAGAGTAGAATTCATTTAAATATATAGACCAATAAAAGTAACACAATAATAATAAGAAAAATAGATATGTAGTAAAAACAAAAGAAAACCAACACAAGAATGAACGAATGACAGTAAAAAAACAGTATTTAAAATATACTGGAAAAAAACATAACAATATAAAAAATAACCCAAAAAAAATACATGGATATCAAATAATCAAAAATAAAACACAGAGAAAAAAAGAAAAAAAAAACAAAAACAAAACCAAAACGGAGACAAATAACAAAAGTCAGTTCAAAATTAATTAAACCGCAAATGGATTCAAAGTCCGTACAGTCAAACACGGGATCGATTTACCCACTTCTGCCCGTAACAAGACTGGAACATGCTGCAAAATACGAATCTCTTGAATATGATTATCGCCTTCCTTACGAGCAACCACTCCTTCCAAATATGCGTCCAAAGCCCGGTGATGCGAATCAGCATTCTTACCGGTTGCACTAACAGCCGAACTTCCACCCTGGTCCTTCTTCGTTTGCAATGAAGCGGTTCGTTGAGGCGCAGAATTATCACCATGCTTAGGCGAAGATGGGACACTCTTTGAAGCAGAATCATCGTCCTCAATTGACAGATTCTTCAGCGCGGCAGACGGAACGTCTTGAGCAGCTGCAGATTCCGCACTAGTAGCCCGTCGTCGTTGAGATGCAGTTCGTTTGGTTTCATCAGCTGGCACAAACGTAGCTGAATCCACACCCGGTTCCCAATACAATTCCAGCAATCTCGATGGTTTATGGAACTCGGCTTTGACCAACGGTAATTGATCACCATGGACTCTCTTTTCAATACCAAATTCTGGGATCAAAATATCAAATGCAGATTCATACACCTGGATCACAGTTGCATCTCGAATCAATTGGCCAGTCTTGGTAGACAGCCCGTCAATAACTTGACTCAAAAACAAATGAATCGACTGTTCTTGCGCAATCTTTGCCGCATCCTTTTTGAAATTGCACAATTCAGCTGCTGAAGCAATAGCGTCCAAATCGTCACCATATTCAGTACCAGTCAAAATGCTCTTCAGTTGACGGTGAACAATAACATCTGCATATCGCCGCAATGGAGAAGTGAAATGAGTAAACATTGGCACATTGTAATAATAATGTCCATAGTCTGCAGTAGTTGATTTTCCCGGGATAAAATACTTGGCTCGCAACAAACACTTGTTCAACAATGTTTCCAACGATTTTCGAATTTCGTCATTTTCAATACCAAATAGACTCTTTTGCAATGCTTCACTAGATGAAGTATCGATATCCAAGTCAAGATTAGCGATAGTGTTTCTGAATGTATCCATTCGTTGAGCAATTGGTTCAGGGTGCCGTCTCAGCAATGCTCGATCTCCAAGAGATTGGAACAATTTCTGTGCCACTGCAGTATTAGCTTTAATGTTGATTTCATCCAACAACTGTTGCATTGGCCGTCCATCGTAAATGTTGGCAGTAACACAGACATTTTCATCATCCACTTGATTCAACAATCCCAAGACAGGTGCATCCCCAGAATCTGCATTGAATCTCAATTGACGCAATTGACTGGCCACCTTATTCAACAATGGGACTTTATCCACACTGGAATCATCTTCAAAGTCAAGCTTTTTACAAGGCTTGACAAAACTCAAATGCATTTGACAGTCCAAAGATTCAAAAGTTTCCCCATCCATGACAAAAATTACAGACAATGTAGGATATTCTTGCCCTTCTTCCATAGATGCCACTTGGTTCAATTCAGCTGGGAACATGTTAATCTGTCGTTGCTTCAAAAATACTGAAGTACCTCTCTTTTTGGCTTCTCGATCCAATGCAGAATTGGCCTTGAACAATTCAGTCACGTCAGACACATGAACCCCAAGTTCAATCTTACCATTTGATAATTCCTTGACATGAACACCTTCGTCGGCCAATTTACCACCACCAATAGCAACAACTTGTTCACCAGTATAATCCACTCGGTTGGTTTTTTCCCATTGCAATTGAGAAGAAGCCATGACATTTTCTGGGAATGAGTCAGCAGTGAAATTGTTATCTCGTAAAATAGCTTCCACTTCAACGTTCAAATCATTACTTGGGCCCAATTCCTCCACCATAGTACCGAATGGATGCAAAGAAGTGATTGGCCATCGCTTAATTGAGGCAATAAACACTTTATCTGCATAATTGTCATGCTTTTCAACAAAGTCCTTTGGAGCTTGTTCAGTAGGAATAGCAATCAATGGTACCCGTTTGTCAGTAGGTTTGAACCATACAATCTTTGGCCGATCTGCTGGTCGTTCATTGCCACCACGTTCTTTTCGTTCAGCATCTTGCTTGTCCTTGGTAGCTTGAGAAGAAGGTCGCAACAGACCTAAAGAACCAGAAAACATTTGGCCTGGGAACCGTTCAATAACTGCCACAACATGGCCAGCATACAACGGCTTTGCAGCATCAGACAATTCCTCTTCTTCTACCAATAACAAACTTTGACCTTCAACTTCAACATCATCATTCTTCTTTTGAGTTGGTCGTTGTTTCAAAGACCCCTTTCGTCGCAATCCTGGTTGTTCATCATCCTGAGAGTCCTTTCGCTTCTTCTTTTCTTCCTTTTCCTTCTTGGAACCCCAGACTTCATCAACTTCCAATAATTCAACAGCAACCAAATCACCTTCCAAAGCACGATTTCGGTCTTTTGAACCACAAATGAAAATATCTGCATCAAGTAAACCATTTGTAGACACATATGCATCAGATCGGTTCTTTCGGTTAACTCGTAGTACCCCGGCCACCAGACGTCCTTCATTTAACAATCCAGGCAAAGAAGCTTGTGGCAGGTATGGAGCAAACAAAGATTTTCTAGCTTGACCACCATTATTGTTACCGCCTTGACCACCTCCTTGCTGATTATAAAAGTTGATGCTAGAAACTGAATTATTATTAAAAGAGCCTCTTGAACGATGACCTGGGGAAAACCCTGGAGAATCTCGCCAATTAGAATCAAAGTTTCGAGATCCCGATCGATGATGAGGGGATCTGTGATTATTGTTATTGTTGTTGTTGCTATTATAATCTTGAGAATCGACAGTAAGATTTTGATTATTCTGCTGCGGTGGAGGGAATTGAAAGCTTCGTTGTGGCGATGGGTTTCGATATCGCGATCCTACTTGCATTGATTGCGATCTTCCGTGACCTCTAAAAGAATTTTCCTTTTTATCCGGGCTTGATGGAAACCGGAAACTTGGAACCTTTTGAGGAGAATTGGAAGAGGTATTGGCGGTAGTAGATGGAAATGAATCAGTATTCTCATTATTGTTGCTTTGACTGGTAGGGCTTGAACCGCTACCACCTGCAATTGCGCTACCACCAGTTGAAGCACCATCCCCTTGCCGCTTGGCTTGAGCAATGGCCGCAGCTTTTTTAGCTTCAGAGAGGGCCAAAGAATGACGTCGGTTGTGGCCAAATCGTTCAGAATTGTAATTAGGTCCAACAGAAGATTGAGCCCGTCGATGACCATGATGCTGTTGTTGCTGAGATTGAGATTGAGAATTTTGTCGTTGTGGTTGCTGAATATGTGGTGGTGGCTGTTGTTGGTGTTGAGATTGGGGCTGCTGTGGTAGTGGTTGTTGAGTCGGTGGTTGTGGTTGGTGTTGAGGGGAGAATTGGCCAAAAGGTCCAGAAGACATGTAACCAGATTGTAAAGCTGGTGGGGGCATTAACCCTTGACCTTGGGTTAAATGACCTGGTAACAACCCAGCTTGAGCAAACTGTTGATGCTGTGCTAAAATCTGTTGTTGTTGAGCTTGAAGCATTTCGATCTGTTGCTGCAGAGCAAGTTGTTCCACTAAAAAAAATTAAAGTTAGCCATTATTTGAATCGAGAGGTAATAGCGTACCCATTAAAGGAGTCAACTCAGATGGAGATCGCCTATGAGCAATGTGTAGATTTCGACCACCTCTGGTAGCAGCAGATCGGTTGTTGTTGTTGTTGTTGTCGCCACCATTGCTGCCATTGTTATTAGGCTGCATGTTGAGTAGGCGGTACTACGAAACGGGGGGAGGCAAAAAAAGAGATATCAAAAAGGAAAGACAAAAAACAAGGAAAGAATAGAAAAAAAGGGAGAGATCGATGACTTGAGATGTGAGTTAGGAAAGTAAAGCTGAAAAAGACACGCTCAGGGCGTTTAGAAATGAAGTAATTGTGTCTCTTGTTTAAGGAGCGTACAGGTATCAAACGTAGGAAGAGAGTGTAGTTAGTGGTTAAAGTGTGTGTTGAGTTGTTTGGGAGGAAAAAAGGGAGAGAGAAGAGAAGGGAAGAGATCGATCGGTAGAACCAAATAAGTGGGTGGGCGCGGTTGGGGAAATTGCTTTGACAGCGCGTGGAAAAGACGCAACATAATTGCTGTCAAGATAGCGATGGGATGGGGAGATGGGACATGTTTTACATAGGGAGAAAGCAGCAAGTTGTGCAATGAGTTGGATGGATGTATTTTAGTCTGGGATCTGGATCTGGATATAGTAGATTGGTTTTCCTGCTGAAGATAGGCTGCAAGAGCATATCTCATTGCGATGGGGGAGATGAGATTCTGGAGATCTGTGGAGTCAAGTGGCGCCAGGCAACCGGCGCTAAAATTCTGGCTAGTGGAGACAATGATGCATTGTTATTAAAGTTGGTATATCCACCATGCTGGAAAATTATTTATCCATCCATCGATCGATTTTTTTGATTTGTTTGTGATGCTATATATTATATAGCATGGACAAGAGAGTGTGAAGAATATTAAATATTGAACATGAAAGCGTTCAGCTAATAAGCGTTTTTTTTGTTTTGTTTTTTCGGTTGATTGCAGGGACTGATTCAAGCCGTTTTTTTCTGAATTCGGTGAATTTGATCTTAAAATTGAATGAGTTGAGGCGTGTATTGTCTCGGACAGATTTGGAAGTCCTATACATTTACATGCAGGACGGAAATTGCCCTATAAAATACCGTTTGGTTAGAAAGAGCTGGGCTAAACTGATCGTTAGTTTATGTGACACGCGACAGGTTTTATTGGTTTATTGTGAGGTGAGGTGAGGTGAGGTTTTTCGATGGCGTATGTATATATGAATTTCAGGATAACTCTTTGTTACCTGTGGATTAGTATCGGTGACTGAGTTCTGGTACATTTCGGCATATCGGTTTGCCAAATCAGGTCCAGATTGTCCCACTGCTATAGACCTTCAGTTGAAACCGTTCGGTATTTAGTAATACCTTCATTGGTGGATTCCTACAGCTCGGATCTCGGTTACCGGGTTTCCAAAAATATTATACAATACAGAATTGAGTTTATGGCGCGTTTCATTAGCGTGACGTGTAAAAGCTTCAATGTTCAAATCTAAAAAAGAACCACACATCCCTTTTAGTTAATTATCTGGTATAGCCAAATTGAGTTTTTCTCTACGCCTGTTCGTATAGGCATAGGTATAAACCTAAAATATCGACCGATTAACGATCTAAACTCTATCGAATTGACGCCGCGCACTTTAATTATGGGCAGCGATTTTAGGTTTATTCAAGGAATATATCTCTTCTATGCGTAATGCGCGTGTCGATCAATAGGTTCCAGGGGCTAGCCTGGACGGGATTCGAAACCGGCAAACCCGATCCACCAAGTTTGCTCAAAGCTGCGCACTGCGAACTGCAAGTTATGCGGAGAGATTTGGGACATATTCAAACCCGACAGCCGCCGGAAACGCGCATTATTATGCCTAATGTATACGTGGGGCTGAGGTTTGGCTTGGCTGGGCTGGGCTGGGCCTGTGCGCAGGAATTTGGCTATAGCAAAAGCCTCGCATTTGACAATTGGAATGCGGGTTGCTGTACAATATGTTTGGCCAAGGGACAATCAGCGCCGCGTGGGGACAGGAGACGGCGTCTGAAATAAAAAATTCTAGAATCGGTTTAGGTTAGGACTTATGTCGACCGTAGACGGTAGACCGTAGACCGTTGTCCACCGGAAAAAAGAGTGGCACATACTGTGAACCTTTTTTTTTTTGGGACCATCAGTTCACGCCATTCTCGTAAAACACAAAATGAGCCAAAATTACAGTTGTAAAAACTACGCGACTCGCTCAATCAACGGGATTTGGTATCATACGTAGTCTACTGGTATATTTAGGGAATAATCTTAATATTGAACGCGTCATCATCATGCCCGCGCGTTGGGACCATCCATTAATATCCGACGTGCTGATTCTCTTTGGGTTGGCATTGGCTCTCCCGCCTATAACTGCTTAATGTGAGAAGACGGCTTACTTAATCTTGAGAAATCGAAAACATTACTTAATCTTAACCAAAGGGAGCTGCTTCTTGGCAAAAATGCAGCTAGACTAATGAAAGTAGAAGGTTCAGTATATCAACTCAGCTTGAGGTTTGCGTATCGAAAGAAAAGTAATAAAATTAACATCTTCGGCGAATAAAAACGACTGATAAAGCTCTGTATGGTTTGAAACAGTCCAATGACAAACTTTCGGAATTGCCGTAAAAATTGAGAGCGCGACAGTTTTCCCCCTACCGCCTGAAATCACTTAAACAGTAATGAAATGTTACAAAGAACAAACAAACAAAAAAAAAAAAAAATATACGTGAGAAACATTCACGATCGCTAGGTGACTGTCTCAGCTTGAATTGGCATTCACGTTGCGGTGCAATGTAGGCTCTAGACTTCCCGTATTAGTTAAAGACCCTTTTTCATATATGGGGGGTTTTACATGGGGTTTGACCGAGAACTACATCAATGAGTTGGTGTTTAATGTAGAAACTTTGCAACTTTCCATGGTCAAATAAGCTCTACTATCGAGAGGGGTATATAGCGATCAATCGGGAATATATTAACCATCAATCGGTTCAATGGAAAGATCTGGGGGCATTACTACAACCCCCAAGTGCGCATTTGTCATACCGATAAACCTCCGAGCTTAATCACGCGGCTTCTTGTTACTGTTGATCATTCACCGGACGTCCCCTCAAACATACATGTACTATCATAAAATAAAACATAGAAAAAAGAGAAACCCCAGTTGCATGGGATTTACTTTTTATCCAAAAAAAAAAAAAAAAAAAAAAAGATAGGCTAGACAGACCGCATGAGGTATAGAAAATGCATATATTTGAAACAAAAAAAGGAAGGATTAGCTAACTACAAGACTTTCTCCGAAATCCCGGTTTTTACTCATATGCAGGCTATGGACGACAGTTTATAAAGAAAGAAGCCGGGCTAGCTAGAGATATTCCACCTGTCAGTAAGCCCTATATATCCTTATTAAATCCCAGGCTCCTTAGATTGTAAATTTCCAGCTCCGAACAACGCATCAATTAGTTCCCGAGACTATTTTCCGAACTTTCCTCCTACCCACGTTCATTTCCCAGTGCTGATTTCGATTACAAACTACCGGGGAATCTATAAACAAGTCTACTTTTCCATCTCAACGACAAACCTTTTCGGCCAATACTCGGTCTTCCGTTCTCACACTTGAAAAGGTCTAGATCTTTTGCTCTTGAATTTTTGAATATCCTTGATTACTGTTTCTTCTAAATTTTAACTTTTACGATACAAAGGGAAAAAGAAAGAGAAATGGTAACGTTCAACAAAAAACAAATCATATATACTCGGCTTCAGTTTTCAACCCATAAATCCCACCCCACACATTAAAAGTGGACTCACCTCACCCAGGCAACTGGTTAAAATCATAATTCAATCATTTACAACGCCAAGGAGATCTCTTCTTCTTAACTTGTTCAACCCTTCTATCACCCACTCAAGCAAAATCTCCTTCTTTTTGACCTAACGTTGGTTCATAATATTTTTGCTGTCTTCGCCAAAACAAGAAAAAGAAATCTCGACAGTAATACGTTTTTTCGCCCCACCGCCCCTCATAATCAATTGGAAAAGCCGGTTTTTTTTTTCCAGCGATACGGACAGAACAATTTTTGTTTTTTTTTTTTTTTTTTTGTTTTTAAAAACACGCATTCTCTTTTCTCAGGAACGGGGTTCATTTCTTTCTTCTTTTAACACGACTGTTTTTGGGCGTTCAAACAAAGCGCAGGAATTCGTCCAAACAGGAGGGGTGCCGATTTTTTTGAATCCTTTTTTTTTTTGTTTCTGGTTATATTCTCCTCAATCCTTCTTTTGTTAAAAAACATCACCAATTACATGGCCAAGCTCGTCAAACAACCCACCTTTTTTGATTTTTCAAGCAGCTTCAACAAACCCGGAGAAGTAGACGACGGGAACGACACCCCCATTATGCCTTCTTCAGAAAGTATCAAACAAAAAAAAGCAGTGCGATCCGTGTCGAAACGAGCTTGTCTATCATGTCGAGAGAAAAAGATCAAATGTGATGGAGCGCATATTTGTAGCAATTGTGAACAGATGAATTTGGAGTGTATATTTGTGAAATCGCATCGTGGAGGACGGCGTACAATATCAAAGACGAGTAGTACCAACAACGGCAACCATTACATCAACCATACGACAACCAGTTCCACACACAAGTCACTGCCATTACAACTCAAAGGGCCACCAACTCCAACTTCATCAGGATCTTCCTCAGCATCATCAACAGCACAACCATTAACCTCTGGTATCACATCAATGACAATGGCACCAATGCAGCATCAGCATCAGCATCAAGTAACCAATTTCGAAGGATCCGGTGATGGTGGTGATGAATCGGGATCATCATCATCTGCTCCATTTGAACGCAAATATTCGTTACCAAGTATAGCATCGTTGAGTGAGGGTATTCCCGGTAATCTATCTCCGAACAACAACAGCGCGACGTTATCAACCCAAGCCGCGGCGGCTCCGGCGGCGGCTCCTCCAGCGGTCTCGGCCACCAGTGGCGCGCATACAACAACTACCAATACTCATCAGTCATTAAGTGGTAGTGAAAACGTACAGGAAAGAATATCAGACCTGCAATCTCAAATCAACCGGATTCGATCTAGATTACCATTAGCAGGTCCAATAGTGACGGTTGGTTTGCCCAACTGGCAAGTAACTGAACAGGATTTGGCGAATTTGGGCATTCCGTCAAGCGACTTGGCTGATCATATGATTGACTTGTACTTTTCAACTTTCCATGACAATCATCCATTCTTGTATCCAAAGTCTGCATTTTTCAAATACTTGAAGGTTTCCACGCATGCATCACTTGTCCATGCAATGTTTTCAGTCAGTTGTCGGCTATTAACTAAAAATCATCCAGGGGTAAGGTCATACATGCTGGATCCTCATTACTGGATCAGCAATGCAAAAAAATATACCGACACATTAACATCGGCAGATCACGTCAAAACATTATTGGTAATTGGATTAGGGTTGCAAGCTGGTGGAGATTTTGATTTGGGTACTCAGTATAACGAACAAGCTGGTCGAATTATCGACTTGCACCATTTGGGTAAAAGTCATATTACTCAAGCCGGGTTGGATCGTGAGGTTGAATCTCATGCATTGGCAATTGCCACCAGTGCTCAGTTGCTTGAACGGGAATCAATGGTAAGAACATTATGGTGTAATTGGAGAAGTCAAGTCCAGGTTGCAGTGTGGAGATCTCAAGTCGACAAACTACCACATTTCAATTCAAACTTGTGCATGCCAGTTTCAAATGATTTGTATAGTAGGGAATTGGCTGGTTGGGATCGGCAGCGGGTATTTTGGTCAGACTTTGAGACTGAATTGCTTGCATTTGCTAGTGATTCAGTGGTGGACCTGAGTAAATATCAAACATTTTATGATAGTGTCTTGTTTATCGCATCTAATCAGCTTATGGCGACGTCTGCAAAGGTTACTAGCACCACTCAAAACATTGCCGAGGCTGAAAGGTCAAGTGCAAGTTTGGACGCAAGAGTTCGAAGCATTGATCGAATATTGTCGTTGCAAACGCCACATACTGCCATGGCTGTTGCAGCTAGATTCTTGTTGTATACCACTACAATTCTCACCCATTCTCGGTTGACTTATAAAGCGTGTGTTTATTCGCCAGCGTTTGAAGGTGGTAACAATAGCCCGGAAAACCTTGGTGAAAGTGGGTATTATGAACAGCAGGTCGATACTGCACATCAAGCGTTACAATCAGACCCGGGAATTCGGCATTCTTACATGTTGTATGGGTGGGCAGCACGCGGGTTGTTGCAGTTGATTTCAGTGTCGGATAAGAACACACAAGAAGCTGACCATTATTGGCAGCAATTGCATGAATTTTGTGGTAGTATCGTCGAGTTTGTTGTATTATTCTTGTGCACAGAGGTCTTGTTTGAACGGCATGCCAAACCAACACCGATTAACTATGAGGGTCCTACCAGTTTGGCAGGCGAGATTCACTGTTGTGTGACCTTTTTAGAGCGTATTTCATTGGTCTGGCCAATTACTACCTTGAGTAAACAGAGATCTAGGTGGTTGTATGATAAAGTATTGAGTCGATTGCAGCAGTAGAGTAGAGTAGATTGGTTGGCTTTTTGTTTGTTTTGTTTTCATTCTTGTGTTTGTAATGTTTTGTTTCTTTAATTCATTTATCAAGTATTTTTTTTGTTGTTGATTGAACTTTTGTCGTTGAAAGTGTTTAAACGCCACTGAATAAGAGATAGTGAAACGTCAGAAGGAAAAAGAATTTTAAAAACCGAAAGGAGGGGGGGCACCCCGCGTGGATGTGTCAAAAGCCGGCGTCACATCCCGGCCAGCAAAGGGCTTGGTTAGTCATAACACATTACACTGGATGGGGCTATTATACCCTATTATTGGTCTATTGAAATAGGCTATCGATTTTGATATCCGGTGTGTTGTTGTTGGCTGTGCAGGCGGATATCGTGTCATACCGGCTTTTGTCTCAATAATGCCCATATCCCGGCGGCATCTGTTTCAGGGCCAGTTTTTGGGAACCACCAATGAAACTGTATTCAATGTAGAAAAATATATACCGATATATTACCGTGGTGCTACTACTATGCTTCTTATTTTTTATTTTGTTTTTTGAATGAATAAATGCAATAATAACAATCTCGTTCCAAGATCTCATCTCATCGCCAGCCGCACCAACATCGACTACCTTCCCTGACCACTCCTCAACAGAAATGGCCGGTTCAGAGACCATCATACTGCTGTTGCCAAGCCAACAGTCTCTTCAGTTAAGACCACATGTTTTACACCTTCAATTTTTTTCACCATAAACGGTCTTTTCTCTGTTTCCATGGTGGTTTTCTACCCCAAACTACCCCATCCGCCGATTTTCCTGTTCTTTTCGTGCAATTCGATTACAACAATCAAACCAGCTAATAATGTACCGTTTTATATCCCCAAATCGGCCCGGATTTTGCCCAATTTTACTCCTTTAAGTATGAATCTTCGAAAAAATGTTCAGCGACGCGTGCGCAAGAACCATCAGCGTGGTAGCTCAGTGGAAGAGTACTGGGCTCATAACCCAGGTGTCGTTGGATCGAAACCAATTCACGCTAAAGCGGTTTGTTTTTTTTGCAGTTTTGCGACTGCAAACGGGTTTATTTTTTGCCTATCGATCAAATTATGCATCTTGCGGAGCCCCTAGCCCAAGATTGATGGGGTTATAAGATCCAATCATTTGGTGTGGCGGTTGTTGTTGTGCGGCTGGGAAATGGTGCACGCGCTATTGTGGTAATATGGTTTAAACGATATATGATAAAGCAACCGAAACAGAGTTTCTTTGAAATACTAACTTAATGCAAAAAAAATGAGCAATGTATGTTTTTATAGCCTAGTAAAGAACATCGTCGTCCTCATTGTCGGTATGCTTAGCAGGCTTCTTCTTTGGCGGGTCCTTCTTTGGTGAGACCTTCTTTGCCTGATCCTTCTTCGCTTTATCCTTCTTTGCCTGATCGTTCTTCGCTTTATCCTTCTTCGCCTGATCCTTCTTTGCGTCAACCTTCTTAGCTGGCTTTTCTTCCTCTTCCTCCTCGTCTTCATCCTCCCCTTCGTCATCTTTATTTTTATCTTCCCCTTCGTCTGCAGCCTTCTTTCGCGCCGCTTCAGCTTCAGCATTTTGCTTAGCCAACCGTTCTTCTCTGGCCTTTCTTCGGACTTCCCGGTCTTTGACCTCTTGGTCATAATCAGGCACATAAGCTGGAGCGTCTGCGCTACCTATTGGCAGTGGGAACGGGTACTTGATACCACACTCATTCATTGGAGTAGCCAAGACCAGTCCGTATTCATTCCAGACGGTTTTACCGCATCCCAAACAAGGGTCCAGATACTTTCGGAACGCAGAATCTTTTGGACACACACACTTGTGGAACTCGCCGGACTGCTTGCATCGGTTGAATTGTACAACGGCGCTGCCACAATTGGCATGGCATTGCCAAGGCACTGTAGCAACACCTCTAGCAGCACTGGCCACAGCGCCTGCAGCACCGGCAACACCGTCAATAGCACCGCCAAAAGCACCTCCAAGTAGCCCGCCGAGGGCTCCTCCCGCAGCAGATCCAAGACCACCCATAAATCCACCAGGAGAAGTTCGAATGCTGCTAGTTGAGGCGGTGGTTCTGGTTTTATGAGCGGTCTTGTGAGCCGTGTGGGTGACCATGGTGGTATGGCCAGCCTTTTTGTGTACGTGTGACTTGACAGTAGAGGCCGCATCCGCAGAGGCGGTTAGCACATCGTCTTCAGTGTCCGTAATGACTCTTCCCGCGACAGCCAAAGAAGCAAGAATGAGAATAGTGATTTTGTTAACCATTTTCTGTAGGATTAAGTCAAAATGATGAAGAGGGGAGTGGCCAATCTTGCTCTTTTTATACTTGAAAAGAGTTCATAGTGTTATTTTATTTCCGTCATTGGAGCTAAACTCGGCTAATCTGTAACCTATTAGTATTACTGCTCAAAAACTTGGGGCAAGGTCTCTGTGATAATCGAACCTTAAATATATATAATTGTTGAATCTACCTTGTGTGGAGATGACCGTGTGCGGCTTAAATTTGCAATTTTTTTTTTTTTTTTTTTTTTTTTTTTTTTTTTTTTTTTTGTTTTGCTATAGAATTTCTAACGTTCTAAAAAAAAAAAATTATATATATATATATTTCCAAAATCAGGGTTAGTATCATGGACTTTCACGATAGATATGCTTCTTGCTGCTTGCTCGAGCACCACTACTACCGGCAGTGGTGATGGTGCTGTTGTTGTCAAAGTCGCTACTGCTATCATACAACATATCACGCTGTGGAATTGGGTCAAGTAATACAGATCCAGATGACGCACTTTCATGAAGCGTTAACCCCGACTGCTGCGGTTGTTGTTGTTGCTGTTGCTGTTGTTGCTGCAACTGGTTTAGAGACGAAAACGATTTCTTTGACTTGAATCGCAGCGAAGAAAAGTTCATCAATGACGACTTGCGGTTCATCCGGGGCTCTTTGGGTGGTTTCTTTTTGTTCTTTTTTGACGATTTCGAGCTTGCTGGCAAATAATCCGACGAACCTTCTGATGCACCGCCGGCACCTCCACCGCTGCTTCCACCGCCAGGCGAGTCTGGAGTCAGCTCAAAGTCATATGGATGACCCTGTAGCTGCTGCTGAGAATGAGAAGCGACTGAACCTACCCCACTACTCGCACTTGCACTTGCGCTCGACTCCAACGAGGTCACCAGCGACAACTGGTCCAGCGACGAGTGCCGCGGATTGCTCGCGCGTTTATACTTTTCAACAATCGGGTCGCGAGGCGAGATTCCAGCTGTAGTATCCTTGATATCATCCACCTTGATATTAAACACATTGGCGAGTGAATCCGCCGCCAATCGGAACCACCCCCGTTGGATACTAAGATACGTTTCCATGCTTGAATCCATAGTCTTTCCAGTGGTTTTGAACAGCATTGGCAACCCATCTTTCAACGACGCATGCATCCGAACAAAATCATCCGCTTCATTCTTGGTATGAGCATCCAGAGTTTGGCTTTGATAACTCGAGCTGGATGGTGTCGTAACAGGACGGTTACTACCGGTAGAATACCGCGTGCCGCTGCTCGTCCCATCCACCGGGTGGGAAGAAGCCGCATGTTTTGCGGCAGATATACTAGACGACGACGCGCTTGACGACCACGGTTTCAACTCATGATACCGCACAAACGACACATGAGTCTCTTGACGTCGTTGGATCAACGACTCCACAGTAGTCATCATGACCATAGCACTGGTGATTTTACTCAACACTTCATTCTGAACCCGCTGTGTTAATTGATTCGTTGACATGGGGTTGGATGATGACGAAGTGAATGGTGTTGAAAACAAGGCATAATGTTTATACCGTCGGGATCTTGCATTCCTATACCCTACCTCCCCCCGTTCATTCACATTCACCATGCTAGGATCTACCGTCATCACCCAGCTATACCATGTTTTGGCAAGCCGCTTGTTACTATCAAACTGCTGTTCAAGCTGCTGGCAATTCTTTTTGATGGCATCCATCAATTCTCCCAGTAAGTGCTTCTTGGTTTGATACTCCCGAAGTAATTCCTCCAACTCTGGATCAGCTGAAGCAGATACTTGTAATTTCCTGTACTGAGCAACTTTGTTATTGACCAGACTCTGCTGTGAATTACTTGTTTGATGATGACCAGCTGATGGTCCATCATGGTTGGAATTGATTCTTTCTGTGCATTGTTGGGTCATTGCTGACGATTCTTTCAAAGTTTCATAATCCTCATGGTCCACCAATGTATTCTCCAGAATCCGGTCCACAAGCAATGGATACTTCAACAGCCGTTGCACTGGCTTGATCATCAATGAATCCAACGACCAAGCTCGTGTCAGTTCATTACTCTCTTCAAAGCTGATCAATAACCATTCGTCTATCGCTGGACAAGATAACGCCTTGAGGGCTTCAAACATGGCCATTTGTTCTGCATTGTTGTTACAATACGTTTGGAAAGCATCCTCCATCCTCGGTAGATACTCCAAAACAGCAGTGCCAACCCTAGTCTCCACATCAGCCAATGGACTCTTGAAATCGTTATTCAGCACATATTCCGGCACCAATTCCTCCATAAGCGCGATAAAAGTCCGGCTCAATTGCAAAATATCCGGCAAATTCGATACCAATACCGCTTCATCTTGTCGGCATACATAACTAATAAACGGTTCTTGTTTCAATTTGGCCAAATACACTGTAACTATCACCTCCATATCCTTGGCAAATGCAACTTCAGATTCATAAAGCTCTTTAATTACATTAAACTTGGATCTGATTCGTTGTTGTTCTTCCTCTGGGCTGGCGATTTTGTATGTATACCCCTTTTCCTGGTTCATAGGCGGCGTCTGTTCCCGCTTATAACTCAACACGCTAGAATATGACGGTGGTCCACCACTAACAGAAGTCATTTCCGGTTGCTGTTGTGCACCATTAATCTCCTGATCTGAAGATACCTCAATTCTAGAATCTCGATTGTATGCTGACGATGTGGTTGATGCAGGTGATGGCTGTTGCTGTTGGTCAGCCATATTTTGGCCAGTGTTGTTGTCCACATTCAATCTTAATGTTTGAATCCCCAATGCTGAAGCAACAATGGCGCCAGATGCCGTATAATCCGGTACATAACTGCTGCTATTATCACGATCAACAACACCGTTATGCTGAAAATGGTGATTGCCGATCGGCGATTCCGATTGCCGATGAGATCGATGGGAGCTGGTCATGGTTCGTGGAGTGGCTTCGTTTTGATATGCAAATGGATTGTCGTTACTATAACCTTCAACTTCACCCTTCATATGCAAAAACGTTCCAGAACTAGTTCGGTAGAATGGTTGAATTCCAGGTGTTGTTGATTCCGGGTACGATTCCAGGGGAACCGTCGATGGGCTTGATTTGATTGAATCGGTGTCGTGATCGGGTACCATCTCCGACTGGTGATTTAATGCAAGAGTTGATAGAGGTACTGTTGGGGGCGATGTGCTCTGTTGATGATAATGACGCTGGTCTTGATGATGACGATGATGCTGTTCTTGCTGATCTAACGAGCCTGTAGAGACCATAGCTGTGCGAGGACTGTACCCAAGTGGACTTGGTTCGTTTGACATTTCAGGAAATACCTCGAATTCTTTTTGCTGATTGTATCGATTTGCAGATATAATTTGTGAAGAAGACCTCATGAGATGTGGACGAGCTTGTTCTGGATTTGCGGAAAGAAATGAGTGACTTGTTTTGATATCGAAATTAAAGTTTGATTGCACAATATGATTATACTCCAATCCACCAACAGCAGTGCTGCTATCAGTTGTTAATGCTGTGGGTATAGCAGGTAATTTTTTATTTAACAAAGCCGGGCTGAGTCGATTTTTGCGTTTTTTCTTGCGTTTGGTTTGCTTGATGGTGGTCGTCGTAGTTGGAGATGATGGTGGAGATGAGGCCGGAGATACGTCGTCGTCGTATGTCGTGGAAGATGAAGAATTTGATGATCTATTATTTTGTGGAGCACGAGTAAAGATAAAGGAATTCGGATATGTTTTTAACCCCTTCTCTTTAACTTGTTCTGATATCATCTCATTGTTGGCCTGGTAACCCACCTGGCCGCTGGTATTGTTAATATTCGAATCAGGGTGTCGATCAAACAGCATTCATGGATCTTATTGTGTGCTGACCTTTTTTAGTGTATTGGATATGAACTATCAATGTCAAAAAAATAAAAATAAAAACAATGTTATCAAATATACAGGGATTAATAAGGGTTGATGTTCGTAGTGGTTCCTAGATCCTTGTCGCTTCAGAAATAATTATTTGCGGCACTTTTTATTGAAAAACCAAGAAAAAAAGTGCCAATGTATCGGATATAAGGGCAGTGAAAAAAAAAAAAAAAAAAAAAAAAAAAACCAACCAGTGTTTCCTTTTAGTTGCATGAGAAAAAACCTATTCCTGGACCACTTGCCACTTTGTCCATAAGATGTATTATGTACGCTTTGATCTATATTCCTAGCTTTGCATGGGAAATCCGGATCATGATATTTAAAAGCCACTTAAAAAAAAGTACTTGTTTTTTTTCCCGCCTTTTCTAAATATCAACATGTGTCTATTACTCTTGGGCCATCGTATTCCTTTTGGCTCTGGTGAAACTGTCTCTAAAAAATAGTCGTCACTAGGTACCACAGATTCCATGTTTCAGGGTGCATCGGTTTGACACATTTGTATGCATCAACCAACCCGCGCCCAGAATAAAGCTTGTTTCCTCCGTATAACGATCCAAGCGGGGATTGGTCTCGATCTGGATCACCTCGCCGGATCCGATTTACGATTCGAACAACACCCCTAAACCCTTGGAAAATTTCCGGGATGATTTGACTCGGATATGGTTCTACTCATTCTTAAAAGTAAAAAAACGCACTAACAACCTACTCCCCTTAAGTCAAGGGTTCTGATGATTCAGGGGCTGCATTTTTTTTTGACAGCAGTGCTCATGGGTGTGGCCGCGCAATGAGCTGATTACACTTTTGCCGCACTAAAACTTGAGACAACAGCAAAAAAACGCCTAACAACAACCTCGTTTGTTATATTAAAAAACTCAAGACATGCTGTATATTAATAAAAAAACTTTATAAAAAAGAAAAAACATGAGGATTTTATCCACGACGACGACTTGGATATCTTTTTCTGTTCCTCGATGGCCGTTGTCGTTTACTAGTATCAGCATTCCGGATCGATTTAGCAGTATTCACAATAAATTCCTTCATTGGGTCAATCTGTCTGATAAATTTGGCCATTCGGTCGGGTGGGACCGTCTCATGAGACCCTGGACCTCTCCATCTCCCATCAAACACTGTAGCACCTCCACTAGCCCCCGAGTGGCGCATATAAACCTGTGACGAATCTTTAGGTTGGTGAATCAAAGCTTGCTGTGTAACTGCCCGCCCAAACCGAATTTTATCCCGCCCTTGTTTCATTGTAGAATTGCTGACAACATAATGCACCAATGATTCGTCATGATCCCAATACGTGGACTTGCGGATGATCTGCGAGTTATGTTCTGCATCTCCTTGGTGTAATGTAATGTGCATTGGTGTCTCACTTATTCGGTCAACCGGTCGGAACGTGCTGCCCGTACGTAAGTTTTTCATTTCCAACACATTTATTTCCGACTGGAAATGGCCAATTTGCCGAGGATTTCCAAGATCATCAATTTTCATAAAATTATGTGATAATAAAGACTGCTGCCATACTGCATTAATTGCTTCCATCCGGTTGGTTTTTCCGTGGGTAAAGACGAGATGCGATTGACGGAACAACTGGTGGGTGAACCCAACACCTTGATGAACTAAATTAGCGTCATGATGTGCTAAATGTTCCTTTTTGTCTTCCGCAAAATATGGAGCGACATTGCTATAATGTTTTGCTGAATTGACTCTAGCTGGACCGCTGACAATATGTCCGTCTCCGATAACCCCCGGGAATTCCCATGATACTACAGCTGCTGACACAAGCCAATCATTGTTAACCACGCGTTCATGATCCAGACCATTCGTCACCTTCATGCGTAACTCGGAAGGCGCCATCCATAATCTTGGCAAATAAGGCGTCAAATCAATAAATAAATGAGGAATATCAAACGCATTAACTCCAACGATTGGCGTCCACATGAATGGGGAAATCCCACCCGAAAATATAACCGGTTCCGGCGTCACTTGGCCAGCCAATTCATCATCAATATAAATGTTAATTAACCGGGTCGGATGACCATTGCGAATATTCAAGTTGAGGTAGTCACATGTCTTGTTGGCCAATACCGAGTACCAGAATTCTTCATATGCATTCCCAGTGGCCATAACTTCGAGTCCAACGCGGGTGGTATTTCTTGGCATTTCTTCCAATTGAATAAAAATATCATCGTTTGGGTGGATCCAAGTATCTCCAGGCTTTTTGGAGGAGAGTAATAGCGGGGTAACTGCGTATGGTACTTGATCTTTGTCGGATCTTTCAAGCATATCAACCACAGTCTGCGGCTCACCCAGCTTATTGGGCTGGTTGTAATAAGTCGCCGTGAGTATTGTCTCAAACGTACCACTATATTTCTCATCCACCACATTATTCAAAGTAAAAACCAATTCATTATCTCCTTGGAATAGGCTCAAATGCCGAGATGCATCTTTTGAGTGACCAAACTGGATCTGACGTCCGCCGGGTTCTGCAGTGCTGGTTCTCCACACTTCCACATTGCCAAGAAAGATGGAACCCAGGCGGTCAAACTGATGGCCTTTTGTTTTTATTTCTAGCTTGAGAACAACATTAGTAAAATCCAGGTCTGGAGCTTGGTAGTCTGATTTGAATGGTCTGTTGTAGCTGTGGGCAAATACATGGTCAACCAAAGTCTGTGTATGAACGGGTTCTCCATAGTCATTCAACGGGCTGTATAACTGATAGCAATCATATTCAGAGGTATTCAAAGTACGGTCGAGTTTGAGGATGGCGGTGGTAGAGATGTTCTCGTAAAGGCTGTACCATGCTCCGCTGGCGACTGATTCAGGTCGCGGTTGTGGACTCAAATCAAACAACGCGTCGGATGATCGTAATGGAGATTCTGGTGGGTTTGGTAGTAATATGGGTGATTGTGCATGGATCTGGGTAGCCAAGCTGGCCCATAGGATGAATCTTGGAGATATCATCAGCGCTAATGGTAATGAAATGTTTTTGGCGCTTAGTTTTTGAGATTGGAATTAAATTTGGTATTGGGTGCGGCGAGTTGATCACCATTTGAGCCCACCTAAGCTTGCAATGACTAAACATGATGAAAAAAAAAAAAAAAAAAAAACAGAAAAAAAAAACATGTCACAACTAGTCTAACCTTAATATAACAAAAAAAAACCTCCAACTGCCTTCATAGGGCATAAAACAGATATTTATATCCATGCTCAAATTTACGCCGGACATTCTCAGATTTACACAGGTCAGATACTAGCGTGCCCAGGCAATAACCGACCGGTTTGTTCCACTGGGAAGTTTGGCTTAACGGTTAATACTTTTCTGGTAGCAAATTCAAACAAAAAACTACGGCTGGATTCTTTACCGCGCTTACATGCGTACCAAAGGGCTCTGCCCAAACTCCAGCATGTGGTAAATTCGGTGAAGCGTCTCTCACAAATAGTTCTCTTGAGAGATCACAGCGCGGAAGTGCTGAGCGGCATTATCAGAAATAACCCTTGATTCTTTGAATCGAGGATGGGAACGGTGCCGTATCCCGAGAGATTGACGGGTGAAAGCGTCTTGAGTGCAATGCGCGGTTTGGTCTTGTATTAATCTATGAGATCAACACACGATACCGATTACGAGGATCCAGTCGTTTTTTGTTTTTTTTTTGGTCCCAACGCACCTACAGATATATTTTTCTTGTTCCGTACTTTTTTTTAAGCGAAAACAATATGGTCTTACCCAATCTACGTCGAATCTTCGCGTCTTTTAGAACCGAGAAGGAGGAAAGAGAGTATTCGAGGCAAGCATTTTTTAATCTGATTGGATTTTTGGGTACTTGTGTTGTTTTTAGTTTGTTTGCTCAAAAGATATCTAGCAAACAATGATAGGGCCGTCGCGGCGCTTACTAAAAGCTACTACTGATAGGCTAGGAGAGGCGATGGCGAAGGAGGTGTGGCGTCCATCTTCAGATTTCATCAAACCTTGGTTAACAAAGCACTTATTATTTGAAGATGACCATTTCATGCCTCGAAGATTAGCCAAGGAATCCAATTTGACGCTGACAGAGTTGTTCCGGCCGGTAAAGTTTACAGTCACTGATCTGACCAGTCAGTATTGTGAATTGAAGACATTTTACGATCTGGTATCAAAAGCACCGAGAGAAACTACTAAAGCCATGACTAGAGGTACAGCGATCCATAAACAGCTGGAATTGGCGGTGAATAAGCAACAATATGAGGTCCCGGAGCTGGTCAAGGCTGCTAGGACAAAGGAAGATGAATGGGCTGAAAAGTTATTGCTTTCTGCTATTCGGTTGGAGCAATTGGTGGTTAAAGGCCAAGCTCGGGAATTATATGTAATGGGGTTTTTGAAGGGCCGATTGGTCACTGGGTATATTGACGCTATACAGCTCGGTGATGGAATGAAGGTTGAGATTATTGATAATAAAAGCCGGTCCTCGTCAACATTACCTGGCGAATCGCAGCAGCTTTCTTCTTTCCACCAACTATTGTTGTATCATGAGGTTCTTGATGCAATGAAGAGTCTAGATATCGAAACGGTATGCTCGGTTATTGGACTGAACCCGCACCAACCAATCAATCCGGACCTACTCCAGGTGTACCAACCCAATAAAATTAAATCTACTACTACAACGTTTTTGGAAATTGCCGAGAAGACCAAACGTCTAATGGCCGATCTGCAGGTATCAGACAAACTCCAAGTGGAATATGTCCGCACCCGAGGACGCGGGATGAATAAAGTGGTCGAGACAATTGGGTCCATCAGTTATAAATTCGATGGCGAAACTGCGGATCAAGTTATTGATTTTGCATTGGATTATTGGGATTCAAAACGTGATCCTCTTGGGGTCAATCGGAATGAACTTACGTCAAAGTGTAAATACTGTAAAATGTCGCCAAGATGCGGATGGCGCGAAGCATTGGAATAGAAAATTTGAAATTTTTTTTGTATTACTTTTTTATTTGAATTGACTTATGTTACAAGATATTAAACGTCTAAAAAAAAGATAAATAAGAAAACAATTAAAAAGACGATGAGCCGTTTCCAAAAGATTTAGTCCCATGAAGATAAAATTTGGCCATTTCGTAAGATGTCCAACAGATTGCAGTGGAAGGAATATTTGCCACAATCCGTGGTCTCAAGCCTCTTGTAAACCCTTTGGCACCTGCGGTTTGATAAATATATTTTGCACCCGAATAGAACGAGTCAACACTGGATGCTGTTCCTTGGTACCCTTTGGTCTGTAGCAAAGTCTTGACCACATCCAATGGAGTTGTGATTGCTGCGGCGGTGGCACCGGCCATCCCACCGGCAACACAATGCACCAACGGATCATGAATTTTCTTGGGGTTGAGGAATTTCGAAGTCGATTCATAAACGGTGAAATTGACAGCAGTGAATGGAATATTCATGATCAACGTCGTTGGATATGATACATAGAATGCTGAAAACCCTTCTCGTCGGTAAATATCCATGGCACACCTGCCGACTGATCCGTACTTGGCTCCGTACAATTGCATTCGTTGTTTGATAACATCGAATGGATTCATTAATGCATCACTTGTTGTAGTTGCAGAAGCCCCTGCTATAGAAGTAACAAATGGATGGTGCTGTGAATCATTGCCTCCAAGCCGACTTTTCACTACTTCATAAACACCAAAATACACGGCATGCGCCGGACCAGCCCCGATTACAACCGATGAAATACCTCTCCAAAGACTCCGAGCGCCTTCAGTTGATGAGATCTTCCCCAAGGCATGATTGATCCCTGTGTATACACTTGCATTTGGAGCAGCTTGCATTCGAGTTTTAACCGCATCGATAGGGTACATGACAGTATGTTCCATGATACCAGCAAACGCACCTGCTACCAGACTAGCAGTAAGAGAAGCATTTTCCGGCAATGCTTCATAATCTTCTTCCTCGGGACCTTGATGTTCTCGTGCTGCTGCTGTTGGCGATGCTGAAATATTCGTTGACGTTGTGTTATTCATTGTATTGTTATCTATGTGGAAGACATCCACTGATTTATGCTCTGCAATATGCTTTGACATGGGAGGGTATTAGGTAAATGGAACAATAAAGAGTTTCACAGAGTTGGTCGAATGATAAAAAGAGAATTGGAAATCTTTTAGAACTTTTTTTTATTCAATCAGCTCCGCGGGGGGGTGAGTCAAGTTGAGAGAAAGAAATTCTTAATAGCTTTGGGGTTTTTTTATGCCTTTGGGATAAAAATTTTCGATCGTGCACGGCAAGAATCTTTTTTTTCCTCTTGCTGCTTAGGTAATATCAAGAAAGAAAGAGAAAAAGCGCAAACCACACACCAGCTGAGACAATGAAATATTGGCGAAATAAATGTGATCGGTTGATAAAAAGGATAAGTTGTTGAGTTGTTCTTTGGAAATAAAGAACTACGATTTTATCTTCTTAAAGTTCTTTTCTAAAATAGCCGAGTAGAGTGTAGGAGAAAGTACCGATTGATTAAACAAATTAGGAAAAAGAGAACCTGAAAAATATTATTCAGTGGCTTAGACCTCTTTATATAACTCACGGGATATGTATCCTACTGGGACAGATGGGATAACAATAATCGAAATAAATTACCTTTCCGGCCAGAAAATATTCCGATGGCTCATATGACTGCTTTTGGTTGTTTTTTTTTCGTACGTACCTATACGTGAAACTAGTATAGAGCCATGTTAAAGAAAAAACTGCGGGACCTCCGCTTTCTCCGTGAATCAGTTCCAACGGCACGACGTCCTCGACTAGCTAGCTAGCTAGATGTCAAGATATGCACGAGATGCTGTATCCATCGATCGGGCCCCGGGTGAAAAAAAAAAAAAAAAAAAAAAGATTATCACTAAAAATCCGATGAATTAATCTGATTGGCGATTGATAATTTTCAAAACTGGGGAGGAAGCCGCGCGGGTAATAAGCAGCAAGAGATAACCGAGATCGGGCATGGCGTTTTGATCTGATTTGTAAAAAGACCCAGTCTAGGCGCTCCAGCTCCGGCTCCGGGCCGATGGCCACCCGGGTTTTTAAAGTGAATGATGATTTATTTTAACTGATTCTGAACGAAAGTGACGCAAGCAAATAAAAAAATATATTATTTTCTTTCCTGCCATTAGTTCAATATCAAACGGTGATATACAATGCTGCTATCTAATCGGTTTAGCCTTGTGATGAGGAGGACTTGGAATTATCGGCAAATGTCAGATAGATTTTTACATACTGCTGCTATGGCCCAGTTGGTCATTCTGCAACTTGAGAAATTTTGAAACATTCTCTAACAAGCTTAAAAGCTAGCGCTATTACAAGCTTGGCATATTCACAGTCCAGAGAAGCCCCCTAATTTCCATAGTTCCTCATCGTTGCCATGGCATTTTTTGGACGTGCGGCGGGCGGAAATGATCGACAGCACCACCGGTTGAATCGATGGCGTTCCGTACGTCACTGTGTTAAACAAATCCCCGCGCCGCAGGAGAAATAGAATGTCTTAAACATGCATCTACAAACCTCCCCAATCAAAAAGTCAAACTTTAAATTCACGTGTAAACGTGGAAACAAAACGTCAAACAAACAATCACGCTATATATGGAATTTTCCACGCATGCTTGAGTTGGCGTTGGTGGAATAATTTCGTTGTCCAATTAAAGAAACTTGACCTAGATAATAAAACACCCATCGGTGGTCTCAGTTGACGACAACAAGACCGCCCATTCAACAACAATCGGCGAGTAACAACAAACAGAACTTTTTTTCTCTCTGATTTTTTCCTTGCACATATTTGTCTTTTGACCTTGTTCTCTTTCAGTTTTTCTATCCTGTGCCTAACTTAATTTCTTTCACTACTTTCAACAAGCGCGTATAGTGAAAGTTTCGACGACTCTAAAAAAAAAAAAATCTCCCTTCATTTTTCTTCTACCTAATCCACTCATCTCCTTACACCTCCATTGATAATCGGTGGAGCAAATTTCTCTATTCACGTATTAATAATGGGAAGCAGTTCCAAACAGCAGCATCAGCCACATCAGCTACAACAATCACAGTCACAACAACAGTTTGATATTCGACGGAAACTTGTAGTAGTGGGAGATGGCGCGTCTGGAAAGACGTGTTTGTTGATTGCATTTGTAGACGGTACATTTAGCGATCATTATGTGCCTACTATTTTTGAAAGCACAGTAGCTGATGTTCAATTGGAGAATCAACGAGTACAATTGACATTATGGGATACTGCAGGGCAAGAGGAGTATGACCGCCTACGTACATTATCATACCCAGATTCCAATGTGATCTTGATCTGTTTTGCAATCGATAACCCAGATAGTTTGGAGAACGTTGAAGATAAATGGCTACAAGAGGTGCATCATTACTGCCGTGGCATACCTTTCCTACTCATTGCTACGAAATTGGATCTAAGAACCGACCCAGAGGTAATTAACCGGTTAAAACAAGCTGGTCAAGAACCAGTTGGTAAAAAACAAGCAAAAGAAGCGGCTGAGGAGTTTGGAGCGTCACGATATTTGGAGTGCTCCGCAAAGACTGGTCAAGGCATCCAAGCTGTGTTTGAAGAAGCAACTCGAACTGCATTGAGAAATAATGGAGGAAAAAGACGAAGGCAATGTGTTCTCTTATAATCCAATTCGTGAAAACAAACCTGAGGGGGGTTTATTATTGTTCTTTTGTCTTGTATTATCGTATAAATTATAAATATGCTAATGATAGAGAGCGTGTGAGCATGAGTGATTATGACCAAATAGTGAGGCGACAGCCGATTATGGTCCATGATGTGGACAATCATCATCAGAACCTGAATCAAACAAAAATTGCAACGATATAATATCATCATCGTTCAACGAGACATCTTCTTCACCATTGACATCATCATTACTGGTATTAGTAGACCTACTCCCAGGATAATATGGTCTGGGGTCATGTAACGGGCGATTATTCCGCATATGACTTCGAAATGTCGCACTGAATGGGAATGTTGACGATGAACTCCCTTCCTGTTGAACTGGCATCGGTGGAGGAGGGGGTAAAACTGCAGGAGGAGGTGGTAATAGTAACCGACCATTTGAATTTCTTCGTAGTGCAGGTAAAGTTACTCTTTCATTCGGGTTTCTGTGTCTGTATCTGTCTCTGGGACTTCCATTATCATTATCAACCAATGGACTATTGAAATGAACTTGGCGTATCTGCCGGTTATAGGATGATCGTCCAAACGGCCGCCGTAACCGATAAGAATTTGCAGCATTCGTAGTTTCCGTGCTACCACCACCACTACTGGCATTCCCATCTTCATTCCAATTTCTCGTTTGCTGCGGCTGCTGCTGCTGCTGCTGCCGCTGTCGTATTGAAAGCCGTTCGCGGTCAAACGCATTGCGCTGTTGTTCACTACGTTCATACGCCCACAGCCGCGTCAGGGCGAGCACATCCGGGCTGGCGCTAACCCTATCATACCAGGCACGAAAATGATCCTCTGAATTGGTTCTTAACGCTGCTGTTGCTGTTGTTGTTGGCTCATTAGATGATGATGCATTTTCATTCCTTCCGATTTCTGTACCGCGTCTTGATGTCCTGATTGTTGTTTGTGGGCTAACACTTCGTCTCCTAGCTTGTCGTAAAGCTGGGTAATCATCTCTGGCATTATTACTATAGATGGCATTGTGGCCTAGTAAATTGTTAACAAAACCCTTTTTTTTTGGATGAAAATTTCACAACAACATACGTCTCAAACTGGTATGGCGTAGAAATGATGAATGATGCCGTAGCT
>JAKTPN010000220.1:0-11279 GCA_030557665.1 Blastobotrys apis
TTCAGCACCATCTTCACCTTCATCTTTCTCTTTTTCTTCGTTTTGTTTTTGTCCTGAGACTTCCAAGGACGATGGCTCCGGAGTCTGACTATCCATAAGATGTGCGTTTTTCGTCAAGATCTTCAATTGACCCTCTGTAGTATTTCTATTTGCGCTACTAGGGCGACTTGAAGAATTGCTGGGGGGACTGGAAGGATTCTGTTGACGTCCACCGGTAGTACCAGCCACACTTTCTAACTCGTCGGCTATATTTTTGCCAAATTGTGATATCCGGTTAAACATTGCGTTTTGTCGTTTGAAGCATCAACGCGAGAGACACGTACGTGGAGGATAAGATCTGGTTGGGTGGAGCGTGTTACTAGTGAACGAGCGGTTGGGAATATACGCTTGAGTGGGTCGGCAGAGAGAGTTGACTGGCGTTTGATATTACTGTTTTATTCTCGTTGGACTTTCATTGTTTCGATTGCAATGTAGGAATTCTGGGAAATAGTCAAATGGAAATGATTTACAGATCCTATTGTGGTTTCCATATATCTATAGAGATCATCTTTTTCACATGATGCGGCTTATAAAGGCATTGCGGATCGGTTTGAAAACATGTTTAGCAGAAAAAGAAAACAAGAAGTTGAGAACAAAAGGCCTAAATTTACTGTTTTCATACGAATGTGTATCAATCCGATTAATATGACGCCACTTTTCCAACCTCGGTTCACCAAACTCGTCGAGATACTTTATGCTCTCCCCACCCGGCCGGAGGTTGGGGGACTCGGCCCATATTTTTGTGGAAACAATTCGATTTCTAAGCATTTCTCCACCAACTTTTTTCTCAATCAGAACTCCAACCATGACAGCGGCGGATACATTTACTGTAAGCAGTCGAGCAGTTACCAAACAATACTAACAAACTCAAGGCACTTTATGCAGTTCCTCTGCATTGCAACGACTGCACCGAATCTATCCGTAAGGCGCTTTCGCCATTGCAAGGCATTGAAAATATCGACTTTGACCTGGGGCAGCAATTAGTCTCCGTACGAGGATCCGCACCACCATCATCTATCATCTCATCAATTCAATCCACTGGCCGAGATGCGATTGTTCGAGGCACTGGCCAACCCAACTCTGCAGCAGTAGCGATTTTGGAATCGCACCACCCATCGGCTCAAGAGTCACCAGTCAAGGGGCTCGCTAGAATGGTCGCGGTTTCTCCGACGCAAATCTTGTTCGATATCACATTAAACGGGCTGCAAAAGGGCACTTATTACCCTTCAGTAAGACTCGACGGGGATATTTCTCGTGGCGCATTGTCAGTAGGTGGTCAGTATATTGATCTGGGACATGTTGACGTAACTACACCGAATGGTAACGGACTATATTCCGGTCAAGCCTTTTTAAAGAAAAATGCATCCATCTCGGAACTTATTGGTCGTGCCCTGGTAGTTTCGGATTCTCCAACTTCTGTTAACGAGCATTCTAGCGTGTCTGTCATTGCTAGATCCGCGGGTATCTGGGAAAACCTCAAGCAAGTATGCACATGCTCCGGTAAGACAGTATGGGAAGAACGAAAAGATGCAATTCAACGGGGTCTTTAAGAGAGAAGAAAAATAATAATGTCGTTCATTAAACGTAAATTATGTTTTTTTTTTGTTAAATTCTTTTACAAAATACCATTTTCTTGTAATAACATAGCCACCTTGTCCGTGCCTGGCTTTGACTTTGGTTCCATTGTCAAACTGGTATCATATTGTTCTTCAATCGGAGGGGCTGTTTCAAACCCAACTCTTAGAATGTCTTGTAGTTCAGACACAGATTCAAAGTTATATGGCATGCGCTGAAACGTTCGAATCGATTCAATAGTCTCAGCCAATTTGGCCCTTTTGGCAAAATTGATCACCCGGTTCTCCTTATTCAAAAAGTCTGGATTTCCGTCTTCTGTAAATGTCAAATCTGTCAAATACATGCCGAAAAATGGTACACATGGTGGTTCAATCCCATGCAACATGTCTCGGTACTCGTTAAAGTTTCGTGAACTACTCATCAACCGGTTGAGCGATTCCAACACAGAGCAAGACTTTGGTGGGACTAGGTCCCAAGTCTTTTTCATTCGATGAATTGTTGATGAAAACAAACTGGAAATAATCGCAGTCATCGAGGAAAAGTTTTGCATATTCTTGCAATGACTGGCCACTTCGATAAAATACTTGATCGATGTGGCTCGTTTCTTTGGATCGGCGTTTTTCAAAATAACAGAAGAAACCCAGTTGGTCAAGTGATTCGAGTTGTGGATGAAATCACCAATTCGTTGAGATTGTGCATTCGACCCAGTGGCTTTACTTCGACTGCTACACCCACGATTCAAACATTCTTGAGGAGTGATAACCTTGTAAAGTGCAAACTCTCGCAATGACAATTGTCGAGCCAATTCCACAGAGTCAATATCAGTAATCTTGGCCTTTTTCAAATGTTTTGGCAAAATAGCTGGTTCTTTTGGTGCAGGATTTCGTTTCAATCGTCGTTGGAATGACGGCTCTTTCGACTTCAACCGTTGTTCAACCAACCCGACTAATGCTTCTCCCTTGTTGAACTTTTGAGCTGTCAAATTAGTTGCAAATTTGTGCATATCCTCCAACAACGCATTACGAGTGCTCAAAGTTGACACAGAATTGGTCGATACTCGAGACGAAGCTGACGACATGAGCGGTTCATCAACATCGTCTTCCAACCAATAAAATTCCAACCACGACTTTAAAATATTCACCACTCGAAGTCTCACAGGTAGTTGTTTCTTCTCCGCCCATACAGTAAACTCTTCTGGTGATAACCCTTCTGGTGGTTGCAAATAGAACCGGTCACTCAACAATGTAAACAACTCATTAGCATCACTAAAACTTCGGAAAGTTAACAACATGGCATTGTTAAACTCTGGTCGGAATTTATTATGATGAGTCAATTGTTCAACCAACGCTCGAATAGTACCACCTCTTGGTTCACCATTACGGTCATAAACCAATTCTTCACCATAATCCAACTGCAGATACCATGGCAAATTGTCGTCTCTGATTGAAGATGCGGCGCTAGCCAAATCAGTGGATTGATTTCTGGCTCCAGAAATAGAAGTAGGCGATCGCAATTCCCCAAGACTATCTGTAGTAGCCACGCTTGGTCGGCTACTTGCTGGCTGCTGGTACTGCTCACTGGTATCAAGCTCATGTAACGATTGCGATTGTTGAGGAGGAGCCTGCAGATACTGTGATTGCTGCTGTGGTACCGGTGCTGGCAGTGGCTGCTGCTGGCTCTGGCTGAAATTAATCATTGCAACCCGTTCCTCAGACAATGTAGTACTAATCTGTACAATCTTGTTCATGCTGATATGCATCTTTTCCACTGTAGTACGCATGTCGTTTTCCACAGTCACCTCAGAAGACATTAACAGCTCAACAATTTTAATCTGTTCCATTTGCTGAGATAGAGTTGCAATAAAATCATTACTGGCACCAAGATTCTGATTCATAACCACATTAATCTTCAAAAGTCCATCGTATAATGCCTGTTTGGCATCTAAAATTTCATAAAGCAATTTCAAACATGAAAAAGCGTCTCGAGTTGGTGGCAGCTTGTTTGACTTGTGCAACATTGACCTTCTTCTGCCTCCATAAAATATCGACAAATCCAACGACTCCACCAAATTCAGCACTATACTGATACAATTCGCCACTTTATGTAAATTCATTGACATTGCCTTTTTCCGGTCTTGTACCGCTTGGATTGTCTGCTGGCTTGGACTACTGATAACCGCCAAGACGTTCTCGACCAAGACAGACACAGCCTTCTGCTTCTCTTCCAACGCAGCAACTGATTCCAAATCCACCGGTACCGATGCATCAAACGATTCCAGTTGGAAAATTGACCGTTTTGGGGCCGATGAGCTGATGCCCAGTCCAGTTGTCCCAGAATGAAGGGACGACGAAGAGTCACTATTAGCATTCATTGGCTGTGTGAAATTAACCGTGTTCCAAATCCCGTCTTTGAACTGTTTCACATTATAAACCGATGGAGGGGCTTCAATCTTGTCGTCATCTTCTGATTCACCATTTTCATACTTCCATAGCTCTTTATAAGCCTCAACAAACTTTTCCCCGTCGCTAGTCAAACTATAGCACATTTCAGAAAACTCTTCATTAGACATTAAAACACTTTGATCATTCGAGTCAGTGGTGGAAATGGTAGTATTGGATGGTCGGCGAGATTCGTTTCGTTTGATTGAACAAATGTCACAAATCAAACCAGTCTTTGATAAGTTATTCATAATCCGTCGAAACAATGTTGCAATATCACGACTAGTTACTGCGGATGGTAAAGATCCTGGTGGAATACCAGCCATCAAGTTTATCGTTTGAATAGTATTTGCGACATCATTATATCGACCAGCCAACCCTGGTTCATCCCATTTGGAAAAAGTTTCGTTCAATGCCTGGACGGCAGTACTCAAGTGGGATAATAATCCAGACCAAGATTGGCACTCTTGAATTGAAAATGTCGTAGACATTTTTGAATCTAGCGAAGATCTACTAGATTGTAATCGTTGATTCTAGAAAAATAGCGTTAGTATTGTCACACCAGGGAAGGGGGTATTTTTGTTTCACATACTTGTAAAGAAGTCTCTGCCGGATCGTTCAAAACTGGAATCTTTGAATCATTAAAAGCTTCATCCAATAACCATGATGGCACTGGCATTGATTTTGGAACCCTTTCAGAATCAGCTGTAAGGTCCACTGCTTCAAATGGCAATTCAGTTGAAACATGCTGTCGAGTTGTATTGGCATAATTCAACTGACCATTAGCCACATGTGGAATCCAATGACTTGGACTATATTGATACCCGTCACTAGTAGTATCCACCAACTTGTACGAGCCCACATTCCCGTGTGGCTGCTGTTGCTGCTGTGGTGCTTGTGGTTGTGGTTGTGAACCCCTACCTTCTGTAGCTGCTGAAGTAAAAGAAACGGCAGAACTTTTCCGGCTTGGGTCATGATATGATGATGAAGAGCTAATTCGATCATTAAACTGGTCAACCTCATCCTCTTCTTCGCCTACAGGAATGGCCACGGCAAAGTCATTAATATTCGGGGTCAGTTCCAACGACGAACTTGAAGTCAACGGATCGACAGAATCGGCTGGTAAAATAATACCACTACCAGCAACACCACCTCCAAATCGAGATAGAGTCGACGGAGCAGGTGATTCTGATTGATCTCGAGACGATGTATTAAAGTTCGCTGAGCGCTGCGGAGCAGCTGGTGGAACACTAGTTTGAACTTGCTGGGTGTAATTTGACGGGAACCAGCCCCTAATGCCATGATTATTGATACCTTCCCACCAACCAGAGGCCAGTTTCGACAAGACTTGGATAGTGTCACCTCTTGAGAGTGCTAATCCATGCTGCTTGTCTTGTGGGGCATAATCATACAATACCATGACTGTATCCAGCGCACTTTGACTTGTACCGGAAGCTACCGATACACTCGACGTTGCCATTGAACTAGGTTGATAATGGCTTTGATATGGATAGGTTGAAGTTTGATTTTGTTGCTGACCTTGTTGATACTCTTGTTGTTCTTGTGGTCGTTGTTGTGGATATGGCCCAGGGCTACTAGACGCTGTATTATCTGGGCCGTACGCATCTCTGATTTGAAACGAATTCAAGTCATTCCTAGGGTCCTCCATACGAGCTGAACGACTCATATTGTCGGATAGTTATATATCGGGAGCGTTGTTCGGAATGAAATTGGGCTTGTGGTTCGTTTTGTGGATATGGTGCCGAAGGAGTGGTAAAAAGTAAGGGAGGCAAAAAGAGTGTGAGGGGGCAACACAGGAAGAAGGAAAAAAAAAAAAAAAAATCCCTGTACAAGCAAGAGGCCAAAAAAACGAAACCGCAAATTTAGAGTAATATACAAAGTCAAATAACCCGGGGAGGTCACCAGGGTCAATTGGCTAATAGTTGTCAAGACGTACGTACGAAGAAAGTAAAAATTCAGGAAAATTGTATTTCCTAGTGGGCTTTTCTGGCGCTGCAGTAGTGGACTCCGGAATGCTCCATCGGTCCAATCGCCAGATGTACACATGTACCAAGCCCGCATTTACATATGGATGCAAGAAAAAAAAAATGCAGCTCCATATTATATGCAGCAGGGCTGGCGTGGGCCTCGGAGGGACAAGGTGAATGAATTTAGCTCGCTTGTGCCCGTGTTTAAGTTTTAGATTCAGAACAGTAATTTACCATGCGTTTAATTTGGTGATATCAATCCATCCCACATGACTGATCAACCTCAGATCTGTGATCGACTTGAATTGCTAGAGAGACATACTGGTCAAATCGTTAAATCTGGAGGATGGTTATTATAATACGTGGAGGTTATTAATTACCCCGTCTACATATTTGTTCAGCATACTGCCCTTGACGTTCTCGATCGTAATGGCGTTTTATGCCGACCATCCCGCTATACGTTCTGTGGTGCATAACCCAAAATAGTACTCCGGAAGTTTGAATGCGGCAACAGACTACTGAAGGGTTAATATATCTAGTGGTCAAATAACAGGCTGTGATGAAATGCAGAAAAATGTACACCCTCATATGATATCTCAAGCGAATTCATGTATATGAATATATACAGTATAGAAAGAAATAATATAAAAAAAAGGTTAGCACTGCACGAGCCCTGCCCGTGGAATAAATAAAAAGAGATAATGTTATAGCGGCGGCACAGAATACGGACCGTATTCCATAAAAACTTCCCGCAGAAACTGTTCAATGTTGTCAGACGTTTCCGGTTGCTGTTGTTGTTGTTGTTGTTGTTGATGATTATCCGCCTGAGCTGCTGATGCTCCAACCAAATTCGGATCTCGAGGCGGCTCTACAAGCTGCGATGTGGAGCTGAAATCTATGCCACCCCGATCCGGCATCCCATCCATTGATCCATGATTTTGTAACTGATACTCATGTTGCTGCTCTGGTGGCGTTTGTGAAGTTCGTGTCGATGACGGCGTTGATTCGTTATCCGGATGTAAAATATCCATCAAAATCTTTTGCAGCATTGGTCCAGTAGGGATAAACCCATCTGAATTGGACTCCAGCGATTGCGTATTCATTACAATCCTTACCCATCTTTCCACCTTGTTAAACATGCCTTGCGTTCTTTCACCGATGTAGGAATTGGCAGTCGAACTGGTCCATGCTCCCCTGATTGTTTCTAGCGCACCCTGAATATCAACATTGACATGTTTATTCACCGTCCAAGAAATCAACTGTAACCTCACCAACGAAGTCAGTGCCGTTAATGGCCGGAAATACATTAATTGGGGTCGAATATACCCCGTCATCTCCGTAAAAATCCGAATCAGCGTCCAGCTCAAATCCACAATTTCACTGGCTAGCGCATCAAACTCTTGCGAATCATAATCCTTACTATAAACCAACCGATTCAATGCATGTTCATTCAATGTGATCTGGGCTAGTTTAGACGCTGTTTTCAAAGGTTCAATCACAAGCACATCATCACTCTGTGTAGATGCACTCGCCTCACATGCCGACTGAATTTCAATAAGCTGGGCAGCTGCCTTTTTAACACAAGCCTTTACATCCCGATAGGGCATCTTTTGTTTCACCATATCAACTACTCGAGCAGTATTTTCCCTTGAACTGACCAAAAACTTAACACACAAACAAATATGACGGTCTGCGAATCGATCACTAGCCGCAAACAGTGCATCTGCCGCCATAGATGCTGATGTTAGGCTGTCTGTCAACGGTGCGCTAGTCCATTCCGGTCTGAACGCGTCCAGTACAGAAGAACAAACATAGACTGACAAAAACATTTGGACCTGCTTGCGGGCAGCATCTTTGGCATAATCTGGTGATCGTGAATTCAATAGCACATTCAAATGTTCTTTAGACGACAAGTTCAGGATAACCGTTGCTGCCCTAGCAAGGTGGAGATAAACACCAGTCTTACTATCTTCAGTCGGATGAAAAAATGCCACGATTACCATCATCGCCCCTACCACGTCCAAATTCGTTCGAACAGTGATGCACAACCGTTCAATTATCACTCGTTCTGTAAAATCCAGCAGCCGAAAACTCAACTCTTGATGATCAGCAGAACTCGCTGCTGCTGATGTAATATAAGATAACGACAGTATAGGATTCGTTTCAACAGCATCTTCAAACGTGTTGGGCACTTCAAATCCAAATGGAAAAAACCATGCCATTCTATTCAAAAACTTGGCGTACAATTGCTTACCAACATCCATAGTAAACAACCCTCGGTCGACAGCTACCTGTACACAGCAAGCCTGATTCAACTGGTTCGGAGTCCAGCTGAATACCTGGGGTTTACTTGGTTCTTCTCCATTACCCAAGCTGTCCTTTAACACTCTGATTTCTTGACTGGCTTCATTAACCAACTCTTCGAGTTGATGAAGCTTGGTGTGCTTCTCGGCCTCTGTATTAGCTGGCTGAGATTTCAAAACAATGCGTTCTGACCAAGCAAACTCGCCAGGCGCCCGTTCCTCAGTTGTAGTTCCTTCTGGATGGTATGTTTCTGGCTGTTTGAACTTTCTTGACTGCATCAACACTTCACACTTGCTGCCACTTTTCACACACCGTTGACATGATCGAGCGATAGGCGAATCAAAGTTGCAGCGCACTTTTAACTTCCGGCACCTCTGACATGACTTGCGTCTTCGATAGCCTAGTGCTGCCGAAGCTGACATGGTCATGAAATGTTATAGATGTTGGCGAAACAGAAGGAAGGTTTTGGCAGTCAAAAAACAAAAAAAAAAAAAAAAAAACCTGGAGAAAACCAGACGCGGAGTAAAGTACTCGTTTCGTTGATTGATAAAATTTCTAGCGCCACGCTAACAGTTTTATGACTTGTCCCATTGCAGTTCGTTCGTTGCCATGGAAACCACACGATAAAGATGGCGCGCGCGCGTCCAAACTCTTTTACTCAAAATTTTAGGCTTTTTGTTCTTATTCGCCAGCGTCTAAAATACCTACTCCAACAAACATCACGACTATGCAAGCGCTACGTTATGGACGATTTTTCCGTTTAGCCGGTCAATTGAGAATTGCTCAAAAACCAGTTGTAATGACAACAACTCGGCAGTTCAACACATCATTTACATTACAAGCCAAAAAGGGTAAAAAGAGCGGACGAGTCAAGCAAGCAGATGCTACAGTAGACGAGCCAGACCCAAATCTTCCAAACTCTGCAGAACTCAAAAACGAATTGAGATCACTAGAAGGAAAATTCAAAGACACGATTGAACAGTTTGTTATCAAATCTGCAGAGACCAAACAGGGCAAGGCCAGTACAAGCAAGATTGGACAGATGAGAATTGCACTATCAAGCGACGAAGAACCACAAGAATTACGCAATATTTCCAACATTCAGATCAAAAATGGTAATCGAACGATCGTTTTGACTGTTTTTGATCCACGTCATGTTAAGTATATCCAATCTGGGGTACTGGCAGAGCTTGGAGTTACTCCACAAATCGACGCTCGAAATGCCCAAGTTGTGAACATTACACTACCAACTCGAACTGCTGATGCCAAAAAAGACTTGGCGAAACAACTCAAACAGGAGTATGAACATTTTAAAAATTCCCCGTCAAAGCATTCATTAACCTATATTCGAGAAGAATGGATGAAGCATATCAAAAAGTGTCATTTGGGAAAGACGATTTCAGACGACGAACACAAGAATTTTACGCAATCGGTTGAAAAGCTGTTCAAAAAGTACTCCGATGATTTGGCCAATAGCCATAAAAAGGTGGAGAAGAGTGTCTTTGAGTAAAATTCCGGTTGTATTAGTCAGCCAAGACAGCAGATTAGTAAGTCAGTTTACACGAAACGCGCACGTCTCGTCTAGACCGCGCTATTTAGTTGTAAGTAGAACCTTTTACTCCTCACTTGCAGAAATAATAGAAAAATTTGCGGGCTGGTTGATGCTTAGATTTCTATCTCAACAGACTAAGATGGCTATTACTCGTTCAAAACGGTCGGTTCAAGATGTCGCAATTTCCAAGCGGACGGTCTCCGAAGTTGCGGTGGCGACAGATCCAGTGAAGAAACAAAAGACGGTAAAGAGAGAAATAATCACAACGACGAAAAAAGCTCCAGCAGATGATATAATGTCTGTCACTCCAAAGTTGGAGCCTCCAGTAACTCCAAAAAAGAATTCAACCAAGAATATTTGGGGCGATGCTCCTCCGGAAGCCAGACCAAGTGACCGTGCGTTGCTTCTGCCGGAATTCGCCAAGGGATTAGACCATGTTATCCAAGTTGACCCAACTTTGGAAGATATTATTAACGGGTCTACGTTCCGTTCATTCGAGCTTGAACAGATTGAAGCGGATAAAAAGATCTCTAGTTTCCAGTACCTGGTGCGGAGTATTATTGGTCAACAAGTATCAGGAGCAGCAGCAAGGAGCATTTTGGCCAAGTTTGTAGGGACATTTGAATTGTCAGAAGGTGTCAATTTTCCAACGCCTGTAAATGTGAAAGAAATTGGGTTGGAAAAGTTGCGTGCGGCTGGTTTATCGGCTCGAAAGGCTGAGTATATATGCGGTATTGCAGATGCTTATCAAAGCGGTACACTTTCCGATCAGATTTTGCAATCTGCAGATGATGATGACGTTGCTGATATGCTCGTTGCGTTAAAGGGTGTCGGGCCATGGACAGCAGACATGTTTTTGTTATTTTATCAGCACCGGATGGACACGTTTTCTATTGGAGATTTGGGGGTTCAACGTGGCGTATCAAACTATATCAAAGAGAGACCACGGTTACAAGCTGAATTGAAAACTGTAGATTGGTCGTTGCCGTTTGAAGGGTTGCATTCTCCAGGAAAATCTGCAAAGGCTCAGCAGCGAAAGCCGGCCAAAACGGCGAAGCAAGGTAGTAAGTGGAAAGTGCCGGAGGTGGGGGAGATGTTATATATTGCAAACAAATTTCGGCCGTATAGAAGTGTGTTCCAGACTGTAATGTGGCGCCTCAGTGATACAGACTTGACTGTGCTGGCGGACGGAGAAAAAGAAAAAGGTAACGGAAAAAGTAAAAAGGCAAAGGCTGCCGAGTAAACAAAAGAGACATCTTGGATGTATGCTTTTGAGTAGTTTTGAATGTATTAACTAATGTTTGTGTATATTAATATTTTTTTCGGTACTGAGTTATATAATAGAAGCCGCACAACAAATTTCTACGCGGCGCCCGCGGAATC
>JAKTPN010000220.1:11314-30527 GCA_030557665.1 Blastobotrys apis
GGGGGGGGGGTTACACAGGTCAACAAAAACCATATTAAATTCTCAAAAGAAATACATAAAACTAAAGAAGACGTAACATCTAACCAAAATTCCGTGGGTAATTCTCTCTGGATGGGCCAAAGTACCCAACGTCTGGGATTGGCAACAAAGTAGCGTTTTGATTGTATGCGACATAATCCACACCAGCTTGTGACACACTGTTACCCCACCATTCAACGTTGATTGGATTACTACCAAATTGGAATGCAAATGTCTGGATAATTCCACTGATCGCCACGCCGACATTGAACCCAGATTCCAACAGATAGTTATATTTTTGGAACCATGCAGTGTACCGCCGCTTGATGTAATACATGAAGAAGAACGACAAGTACAGTCCGTTGGTGGCGTAACTCAAGTTGTTACCACCAGTCCAGTTCAAAGCTCCCGCCCAGAACACAGCAGGATTGAACGTCCTCAAATACGACAGGTAATGGAACACTGTTCGATCCAGGCGTTCAAAAGTAGCTTCAGACGACTTTCGGTATGCGAGTTGTCGGATAGAAGTGCCGTACTTGTGAGCCAATGCGAATGTCACACCGACGACTGCGCCCATCAAAAAAGTCCATGGCAAGATAGGATATAATTTAAACATGTTTCTCACACCAAATGCACCGAACTCTACGGCAGATGCAAACACAAGAACCGCGTTCGTGCAGACAAAATGCTGCGGTTGAGACCAAGTACACAACCCATTATCGGAAAAGTTTTCAACCATCCAGTTCAAGAACCCAATGAAAATGAAACAATTGATAACAGTAGAAATCATTTGACCCCGGAATAACGCTCGTGGAGGTAATTTGGCATAATGGCCAAGCTTTTGATCAGACAGATAATTATCAGTTTGAGAGTCAAAGTTGGACCCAAATGCAGTGACAATGATAGAAGCTTCTGGGTTCCCGGCAAACCAAATACCACCAAGCAATTGGAAAATAACATTGAAACCCAAACTGACATTGGCCACCGATAGCAGCAAAGCCGCAGGGATAATCAACACGGCGCTAACACCAATAATAGCAAACAATGACCATACTGGCGTGCCGGTTGGCCACACCTGCAATGCGACGATACCCAAGGCCAATGAACTCAACAACACCATAAAGAACCACCAATCTGGCGTTTCCTTATACTTGGCCATCATTCGAGTATGAGGATCAGTGTAGCCCCGGCTAAATGGTTCTCTATATCGGAGACCTCGGTAAATACCGACAAATGCTTCTTTGATGGTAACCCATTGGTTGATACAAACATAAGTCAAGACCATGGTGTACCATGCAAACCAAGCACCTTGACCAAAGACATTAGCACCGGAAAAGAATGGCGGTGAGTAGTCGAGGTACTTCTCTTCGTCCAACAACCCATCATCTCCTAGAACCCTAGACACGTTGTATACCACCCCAGTATTGTCGAATGCTTCGTTACTGTTCAGTGGTGTATAAGAAGCCCATACGTAATTACCCCAATACATGCCAATGATAATCAACCCCGACAAAACCCGTGCGAGGTATTGTTGGAACGTACTGAAGAATGGTGTAACCAATGATCCAGTTCCTGACACATTCCAGTCAAATGTAGCCCAAGGATTGAACCCCATGCCACCGTAAAACCCGGTCACCATAGCCAAGGTGAAATTCTCTGGTTTGATCCAAGTCATCCAGTTGAATGAACGCAAAGCTTGGAAGAGATAATTTGGAATCCAAAAGTAGATGAACATTGCAACGGCTGCGACCATGAAAAATCGGTACCGGGAGGTTTTCCATCCATGAACAACTTCCTTCTTTTCTGGTACAATCAAAGCTCGGTTCAATGCTAAGGTAGGGAATGTTTTTGGCCAGATACTCTTGACAGGATAAATAACAAAACGTCTCAATAATCCAGCAAATCCAAATCCAAAGCACTGTACTGACAAAGCAAGGACAATTTCATATCCAAAGTTCACCCATGTCTTGTTAAGATATTGTGGTAGCATCTGCACGAGGTAGACATAATAAGTACCACCTGGACCAGAAGCAACATTGAAGATAATAGTCGAGAACATTTGTTCCTTGTAAGTCCAAGGACCTGGGTTCAAAGTATGTCGCTTACCTCTGATCGTTACACCCCAATCTGGTAGGAATCTGGCGCAGAAGAACCCGGTAGGTGCCAACAACAATTGAAGAACCACTGCACTGATACTGATGGCTGGTTGACGAGGACTGAAAAACGTGTTGACAATTGTTGAAACTGTCATCCAGATCAGCCCTAGTGTATAAGATCGGATTGTTTCCACAGGAATATTTGGATCATCATGTGGATCAGAAACAGATCGCACTTCCGGGTATGGCGAATGATAGTAGATAATAGCTGCTTCAGCTTTCAAATCAAAATCATAATCCTCTGCTTCCAATTCTGAGGCCTTTGGTCCCTGTATCAACAATCGAATCTTTGCCATGGTTTCAGACGGGAAATTTGGATCATCCGAATGGAATTCAACCGCCGTTACCAGGATCTCCATGGCTTCAGCTTCAGTCATTGCAATGACCTTACTGAGAATAAATTCGACATCAGTTCGAGGTGCGATATTATGTTCTTCGGCTTTGACGCCGTACCGTTCACCAATCTTTTCACGCATTTCAGGACTGATCTCTGACAAGTCGGTCTCGCCAGCTTGTACTTGGTCGGCGAGGGCGATGATCTCTTGATCTTCAGTGGTGGTAGCAGCCAACGGCCTCTCTACATGTTCCACTGCTGGTTTTTCAGACATAGTGTGTGATTGTCGTCAAATGTGCCTGATTGTAGAACCAAATAAAAAAAAGAGTAAATAATCGTTGAGATATTGTTCAATATATGTACTGATCGGCCATCCATGGCAGCTGTGGAGAAAGAGTGGGGTACTGGATCGGCGACTCATCTTCTTTGGGTTAATAGTTGATACATTTAGTAGACACATGTGGCATATATCTTTTGAAACTTTGATGCCGCACAACAGGGGCGGGGCAAGGTGGATTACGGGCTCGGGGAGAAACAAACGTTATTGGTCCAGCTGCTGGCTTGACCTGACCAAAAGGGGGTGGGGCAGCCTATACATCAGCTGCGTTACAGAACTAGTTTGCCTGATGAGCGAGACGGTGCCCGGCATTCAATTATAATTCAGTGAAATGCACCTAAAAGGAAGCTTCATAAAGGATTCACAAGTCTTGCCCGCTTTTGAAAACCGAGGGATGCAAATATTTTATCCCGCTGCAATTGTTACCCTTTTTTGCGCTTGCTCAGCTGTCGCCGGTGGTTATTAGGGGATACATGTTCGTAGAAATTAATTTCTGAATGTGGCCATTCTACGAGCTCGTATTTCTTGGCCCTTCCAATATCCACAAGGTCTCAAATTTTTGCCGTATTCGTGCCGGTAGGAAGGTCTGTTGGACGCGCATACAACCAATGTATGGTTGTGCAGCCAAGTGGACATTCCCCACACATCATACACGGCTGGTCATTAGCTGATTGAGTAGCCAAGCCAGGGTCAAGCAATTGCCATGTTTTGGGCCAATCAAAAACAGTGTGAATATAACAATTAAGGCTGTAGGTAGGTAGAGCCCGTTGTTTTTACCACGGCGTCTCTAGAAAGCGGGGCTGTTGTCTTGTTGTAAAGCGATCGCTGTCGCGGCCTCCCCTGAGCCGCTTATGTATGAGAAGTGGGTCCACCCTCCTCTTATCTCCTTTAACACCGTATTGGGACTGGCTATATATACGCATAACTTAGTGCTTCGTACAGAATTAATATTGACTACTAAAACCAATGGTTACAAACTACAACAGATAACAACTACTCTTATTGGATTGTTTCATATTCTCTCCTTATCTAAGGGTTACGATATTAGACCTTTGGATCTATATAGGTTGTTTATACACTTTATCGGACAGCCCACCTTGAGTTTTGAGTCGGAGATATATCAACGCATCGAAGAATTTCATCACTGGTGTGTCTGTAAATCGATTAGATGTATAATTTTTTGCTGGCCAATTGTCATTTTCCAAATATGTCGCCACAGGTACATGATTTTTGCTGGGTTCTCGTGGATTGATGGCAAAATCGGCTTCCGAGTTCCGCCATCCACTTCACATCCGCTCCATATCTGTCTGAATAGACCATAGCATAGCCGCCTGGATTTGGGATAGGTACTGCCACAATCTTTTTCACCATTGATACCGTTGAACACTGTTACATATGGCTGCATACTTTATTAATCTAGCTGCAGGACTTTCAGGTCGGGTCGATGTGACCGATCTTCAGAGGTGCTTGATAAGAATCGGTCGCTCCAAACAAGGCACCCAACTCTGTATCATTCTTTACTTTCTATACCAGCCAGCCTTCCACCATGGTTTGTAAGCTGACTAAAGTCACGGCGGTAGATTCGTTCTCAGGATCTCTAGGATGTCGTCGGGTGTATTATAACTTTAGGGTTCATCTAATCTTGCGCAGGTTCCCCTGTACGACAACATGTTTCATCTAGCGTCACACTTGCATAGAACAGCCGTGCACATATTACAATTAGAATTATATTAAAAGGGTTTTTTGAAAACTATGATGTTATTGGAAAAGAACTCGGGACCAGAAATTAAACGAGCGGGACAGACAAAAAAAATTTAAGCCTTAGTCGACAATAAAAGCTATGATCGCTTTGCTGCTGGGTCCAAAGTCGTTGGATGGCCAGCAGCTGGAGCTGGTGTAGCCACCTCCTCAAGTGAATTAGAACGCATATCCTTCAGTTCATTATCGCCATTATCTTGGGCTTCAATATCAGCTGGAGATAATCCTGGTCTGCTGGTCGCTGATGCGCCACGGAAATTTATGCAGACAAAGTAAGTTGTTCCAACAAATGCGGCCCATGCCACAGCTGCCATAGCAGCAGCAGCTTTACCCAATGCACAATAGTTAATGGTCTCTCCAGCGCATCCGGTGCGTCCATGTTCAGCAGCTAATAGGATAAAAGTAAAAAACCAGAATGCGTCTAACAGGATCTCCACAACTAGATGGACAATCGACATCGGTCGATGGTCTGGTGGAATGATACCAAAGTAGAGTATTGGCACCAAGGTCAAAGTCATTGATGAGGTGAATATAGCCAACGCATCGCAGTCATAGTAATAACGGTAGCTTCCTGGTATTGGTGGACCCATCGACCCACGAATTGCAGCTGCCGCAAGACCAATCACCAAAAGACTGAAGAAGATCTGTAGGATCCGTAGAATTGTCAACGGGAGCTTGAAGTTGGTATTACTTGGAGAAAAAATGGCCATATTGATATAATAGAATGAAGAAGAGAAAGAAAACTTTTTGGTGGAAAAATGGGGGGATGACGTACTTGTATACGGGATTGGCATCGGCACACCCAACTGTAGTCGATTTCCAAGTTTAAAATTCAATAGGCTCTCACATGAAAAGCGTCGTTGTGCTGCGAATCGATGCAAAGTATAAGTTTAGCCGCATCTAATTCAAGATTGCTTGCGCTCGCCCGCATCGAGCTTGAGCTGGCGCACGTGTATTGCGAGAATAGCCCTAGTGTTTCACCATGTCAGCTGTCGTGGTGGTTGTTTTTTTAATGATGTTCATTTGCTTGAATGCTTGAAAGATGTCGTTGCTGTTTCATAGATATTTGTGATTTAGTGGTAGAAATGATGGGCTGGGTGCTGGAACGACCAGCTTTGACTCCTTGTCTCTGGTCTGATTAATCTAGGGGGTTTCATATATATTGGCCGTCAGGAGGTTAATTACCATTAACGAACTAGAGTAATACTATTTTGTAAAGATGTGCGTAATAATCCATTCGAACTTCGCTTGCAGCTGGTACTTGTAAAAGTTTCTATCGGTTCCACAAGCCTCGTTTTGTGAGGCTGAAATTCTACTGCCGTGCGACAGACCTGCATACGGGTTCCTATTTCATTCGCTTAACTGGTGGCCAGATATCCGCCATTTTTTTTAGAGGAAAGGTGGGCAGCCGACGTGGTTCATGCATCAATGACCATAGTGTGGCTGAAAGTTCTATACATCGAGGGACTAACGATCCAGTTTGCACTTATGAACGTTACAAAAAAGAGTTAAAAATTTTACTATCGTTGCATTTCCCATAATTCTATATAAAGCTATAATCAGCTACACCATTACAACTGGATAGTTACAGTCTTACCACTTGCCTTGACAACACTGTTTCCAAACTCATCCTTACTATCTTCTTTACCACCATCAACAGACTTGACAGTAGCGCCAAGAACACGGACCTTCCAATCACTAACACCTTCACCGGTGACAGAAATCTTGTCACCATCACGCTTAGCAGTAACCTTACCTGCGAAGTTGCCGAGTTTCTTGTAGTCGGCAATGTCGGCAGTAACTTCACCTTCAATGTTGAACAAGTTAACGGTAATACCCTTGGTATAATCATAGTCTGGTTTGTCAATTGTATCGCTGATGACAACAATAGAGTTGGATCGGACCAACAATGGCAATGACTTGAAATCATGGTTCTCTGTGACGTATTTTTGACCAGTTCGAACCTTACCATCCAAGAGACCATACCATTCACCATCTGGAACAAGGTAGGTAACTTCACCAGCAGCTTCAAACACTGGAGCAACCAACAACCGTGATCCAAGCAGGAACTGAGTATCAGCGTTCCAAGCTTCAACGGAATCTGGGAACTCCAAAAAGGTAGCTCGCATGACCGGAGCACCAGTCTTGTGTGCGTTGATAGCTTGGGAATACAAATAAGGCATCAAACTGCACTTGAGGTTGGTGAATTTTTTCAAAACAACAGATGCTTCATCATCAAAGTTCCATGGAACTCGGTAAGAACCGGAGCCATGCAAACGAGAGTGAGAACTGAGCAAACCAAAGGCAACCCACCGCTTGTACACAGCTGGATCTGGATCACCTTCAAATCCACCAATGTCATGACTCCAGAATCCGAATCCAGAATTGGACAAACTCAACCCGCCTCGCAAAGTCTCGGCCATTGCTTCAAAAGTTGATTCACAATCACCACCCCAATGGACTGGGAATTGCTGGCCACCGGCAGTAGCAGATCGTGCAAACAAACAAGCTTCATGAGTGCCCTTCTCTTTCTGCAACAATTCAAACACACACTTGTTGTACAAATAAGCGTAATAATTGTGCATAGTAACTGGATCAGACTTGTCGTGATATACCACGCCCTTGGCTGGAATTCGTTCACCAAAGTCAGTCTTGAAACAATCAACACCAAGGTCCAACAGATCCTTGAGCTTGGATTGGAACCATTTGCATGCATCTGGATTGGTAAAATCAACAATACCCATACCAGCTTGCCAGACATCAGTCTGCCAAGTACCTTGACCACCAGAACGTTGGATCAAGTACTTTTTCTCGTCGGCTTCTTCAAACAGCTTGCTTTCTTGTCCAATATAAGTGTTGATCCATACGCAAATCTTGACTCCGTACTTCTTCTTCAATGTGGACAAAATATGCTTTGGATCTGGGAAATTGTCTGGATCAAACTCAAAATCGCACCATTGGAACCCCTTCATCCAGAAACAATCGAAATGGAATGTAGCCACTGGGATTTCACGTTCCTTCATGCCATCAAGAAAGCCACTCACGGTCTCGAGATCGTAATTGGTAGTGAAACTGGTGGACAACCAAAGACCAAACGTCCATGGTGGAGGTAGAGCTGGCACACCAGTCAACTGTGTATATTTGTACAGAATATCCTTTGGAGTTGGGCCATGGATCACATAAAATCGAATTCGTTCACCAGGAACGACAATGTTGATTCGAGTGGTTCTTTCAGACTGGACTTCAAAGTTCACGTTAGAAGCATGATCCACAAACACACCGTATCCCCTACTAGACATGAAGAATGGGACGTTCTTGTAAGTTTGCTGACTTGAAGTACCGCCATCCTTGTTCCACATTTCAATAGACTGACCATTCTTAACCAATGGACCAAATCGTTCACCAAACCCGTACAACTTTTCATTCACAGACAAGTGCAATTGAGCCGTCATATATGGCGTATGAGTATTATAGTCACCATTTCGTTGATCTTTGACAGTACCCAATGATCTGAATCCAAGCTTTGTCAAAAGTTTTGAAGATTCAGTCTCTTTGAATTCAATTCCAAATGTTGCGCCACCTTCCTGGCCGTTGACAGCCGCAGTGACCCCGCCTGACGATAGAGATGCCGCACTTTTGTCCGCAGCTACCTTGGCTGCTGCAGACTTGGATTTGTTCAACTCAAACCGAGGGGATTCTTGCTTGCCACCTTTGAAATGCGCAGCTTCCAATCCAACAATACCGTCAGCTGGAGATGAAATAGTGCTGGTGATGGTTGGCGAGTTGAGCACGTCACCACGGTGGTTGATCTTCCGAGTGGTTGCCACTGTGTAAAGCTCGTTTCCACGCGCTTCCGATTTGACAAGTTCAGTGGCCCAATTAATGGACACACCGGCCTTCAAACCCCACATCCCGTTGGAGAAGACGTAGTCTTGATGCAATTCTGTTTCTGGTGGGACTGACATGTTTTCCGTTTCAGTTTGATTTGTAGTATTTAATGAATCCAAAAAATACTAGCTGGAGAGCGGGTTCTTATAGTTTGTGGGGAGACGATTCGGATCTGACATTTAACCGTGATACCCATAGCGTGGGGGATGAGCTATCGGTCCGAATATGTAATAGGATACACATCCGATAATGGTGGGAAACAGAAACCGTAAACGTGACTACGAACCATGGATATATATAAATTTATTAGATCTGCTCTCGACAATAATCAAGCATATCAATTGTCTATAAAAGCGCCGTATACGTATACAAACATACGTCGTACCATAGAAATTAATGCTGGTACGGTTCCTCCACTCATGCCCAAAGCAGGAAGTGGGCATACCCGCTGCGGAAATTTCTACGACATTTCAGGCTAAAATCCATGCAAGCGAAATCCGTGAAATGGAGCAGTGCAGAATGTCAGAAGCCGTTTTTTCCGGGGAAATTAAAACCTAAAAGTTCAAATACCTGAAGATGGTGAATTACCCCAGAAATTGGTTTATATATTGCGGAATTTAGCATTTAAACTCCAGCTTAACTCCACCCACAGTAATCAAAATAATCCCGGGCCTGGTTTCATGTGGGGCCAGCACGTCCCTACATCCCCGCTTTATAATCGGTCCGACTTTCCCAGCGCTTGAGTAGTGTTTACCGCGCATGATCATGATCTAATCGGTCCGATTACCAGCCAAACCGAAGCTGAGTTATATGACGTAGCTGCAGTATCCAGGGCGACGAGGACACACGGTCTGCTTGGCCGGCTGAATTCAAAACGGCTGAGTTCTGCTGAATTCTTAACGGCTTAAATACAGCGTTGTCTCATGTCAAAAAGCCGGAGGGAGGAATAGCCCTTTTATCCGTCCTGAAACTCAGCGTTATTTTATCTGGATCAATTATCGTACTCCCAGACCCCATTGCTTTTACTGGTATTAATGTGCGTTAAATTAAAATGTTTGGTCCAAGAGATGGACCCGCCATGGATAATCCGGGGTAGTTCTCAGGGCTAACCCCCACTCGAGACAAGCACCAAGGCATCCTTTCGGTTGAATTCACCGGTACATATCAAGCTACTGCCTCCTCGGTTTAATTTTTTTTTTTTTTTTTCATGAGTATATATTGGACTGTAATGCCGGCTTAATGCAATTCTTGCAAGATAACGCAAACGCAATGTCTACATTCGAAAATGAAAATAAAAAGAAAAGCGGCCTGCCGGAGCATATTGAAGAGGCCTCACAAAGCGACAATATAGTGTCGGCTGAGAAGCTCGAAGTGATGGCTGGTAAGGCCACCGTCGCTGAGCACGAGCTTTCCATCAAAGACGCCTTAAGACTACATTGGCGATCGGTAATGTGGTCCATGGTGGTTTCCCTTTCAATTGTCATGGAAGGATACGACACGAATCTTATTGGAAACTTCTATGCGTATCCAGAGTTCAAAAAAAACTATGGTGTATTTGTATCTGAGGCTGTGGGCTATCAAGTCGAAGCCAAATGGCAAACCGCCCTCGGTGATGCAGTGCCTATCGGTGCTTTTGTTGGTATTTGGATCAATGGTATCTTGACTGATTGGTTGGGTCATCGACAAGCATTGATTATCTCGTTGGGATTCCTCGTTGGGGCGATTTTCGCTACATTCTTTGCTCCAAGCGTTGAAGTATTGTTTGTCGGTGAAGTTCTTTGTGGTATCCCGTGGGGTATCATCGCTACAATTGGTGTTACTTATGCATCCGAGGTCTGTCCATTGAGGCTCCGAGGTTACTTGGCAAATTATGTAAATCTTTGTTGGGTAATGGGTCAATTGATCGGAGCTGGTGTTCTTCAAGGGTGTATTCAACTTAAAAGTGAGTGGGCCTATCGTATTCCATTTGCTATTCAATGGGTATGGCCACCAATTATCATTGCAGCATTGCTTATAGCACCAGATTCTCCATGGTGGTTGGTCCGAAAAGGCAGACCGGAAGATGCTTTGAAAGCTCTTAACAGACTGAACAATTGCAGCGAAGAAGAAAACAGGACATATGTAGCCATGATTACCAAAACGGACGAACTCGAAAAGTCTGTGCAAACAGGTACCACTTACCTTGATTGTTTTAAAGGTGTCGATCTTCGAAGAACGGAAATTTGTTGCATGGCGTTCGCTGGCCAAATTATGACCGGGAGCACTTTTTTGTACTCTCCAACCTATTTATTCGAACAAGCTGGTGTTGCCACTGCTGACTCTTACAAACTGTCTGTTGGTGGTTACGCATGTGGCTTTGTTGGTACATGTCTTTCTTGGGTATTACTTTCAAAGTTTGGACGGCGAACGATTTATCTCTGGGGTCAAATGGTATTGTGTGTGGTATTATTCATCATTGGTATATTGACCGTGAATATCGTCAGTGGTTCGAGTCAAGCATATGCACAAGCGGCGTTTGCAATTATCTGGTTGTTTATTTATTCCGCCACAATTGGACCTTTAACCTATGCTGTAGTCAGTGAAACATCTTCTACTCGGCTTCGAAACAAGACTGTTTGTTTGGCACGAAACAGTTATTACATTGTAAATGTTATTTCAGGTGTTCTTAACCCGTATATGCTTAACCCATCTGCGTGGAACTGGAGAGGTTATAGTGGGTTTTTCTGGTGCGGAGCCTGTGCTCTCGCTCTCTGCTGGGCTTATTTCCGGCTACCAGAATGTCGAAATCGAACTTATGAAGAGCTGGATTTGATGTTTGAAAGAAAAATCAATGCACGGAATTTTTCAAAAACTGATCTTCGAGATGAAGTCGAAGTTCCTGTGTAATCTGGATGAGCGTGTTTTATTCTGGTATGATTTTCCGTTTATTAGTAGCTTTGTTTGTTATATTTTATGTATGTTACTTTTTAGTTTATCATATGCTTTTGGAATTCATGCGTACCGTGGGTGACTTGAAATGGATCAAAGGTTCTGAATGATCCAGGGGTGGAAACAAGCCACCGATCCCACAGCACCAGTGCGCCGCATGCACTAGTCAGTCGAGTCGTCCTAGGTACAAGATTCCTTTACTTTTTAATTAGAATATAATTATATATACAGGCGCATTGGGGTATTACCTCTTTAGTAGTAAATACTATTTTAACATTCAAGCTTGTTTAGATTAATTAGGGATATGTCATTACAGGCGTGGCCATTACAACCTTCGCGGAACATACTACATGAGTAACATACATGTAGAATACACACCAAAGCCATACTACCAAAGTTAGGGCCCACACAGACTCATCTGCTTTAATATTTGCCTAACATACAGTATGGCGACCATGCGTGAATATGTAGACTTTCCCTGCACAATCACCAACTCCGCCGCACAGAAAGATGTGCGACCGGCATACCCCTGACATACAAATCTGCCGGCACTATGACGTCTTAGTTCACCTCATATCATAATGCCACCGAGTGTGGAGAGATTTGCTTATTTTTGTCTTGACTGATTCTTGCCGAGAGGGGCCCCCCTTGACGACAGCATGCACTAAGGGACCAAGGAATATGCCCCACATCAGCCAAAACGGTCTCCAAGCACCCAAAACACGGTACACTACACCCGTCGTGGGATACCTCTATGAGCGTTCACGACCATGAACGTTTTTTTTTTTTCCCTCTCTACCCCGCCAAACAGCAAGTATTGTGGACTTGGCCCCTGCAACCCCGCTTTTAGATCGGTCCGATTACCCAACTGGTGGGATGTCCAGGTTGATGACCAAAACCGATCCGGCATAGGCAAATGTACTTTTTTACAAACATAGCCAGGTTCTGAGATAGTTGTATTGTATCGGATAATATGCTAGACTATAGGTAACTGGGCTACGTTCAGTACGGAGGGGGTGAAAGAGCTGGTTCGGTTTGTATCAAGTTAGTGGTGGTTCTAAATCAATAGCCGTTTGTCCTTTACCGTTAATTTACCCCGAGTTTTGGATTCGTTCTGGAGTAGTGCTTCCGGGGTTTCCTTTTGGCCGGTAACGCCCAAAACTAACAAATCTTTCGATGTCATCGATATCTGCAGCCATGTTTAGCCTGACACCCCACAAACCGGGTTGCCCCGCACCGGATAATGCTGCGGGAATTAACTCCTTACACTGGCAATGCCTCGAGATAATCTCTATTTATATGAGAGGTTCCGCCCACTATATTTGATAAAATAAAGATAAAGATAAAGCAATGACAGCTAATATCGAAGACCACGAAAAAAAGGTGGACTTGGAACATGTTGAACTATCTTCCAAGAACAACAACAATAACTACGAAGATACATCTGATGAAAAGCTAAATATTTTAGCTGGCCAGGCTACTACTGCCGAGCACGAGCTTTCTATCAAAGATGCATTTAGACTTCACTGGAGAGCGGTAATGTGGTCGATGGTGGTTTCACTTTCTATTGTTATGGAAGGATATGACACAAACCTTATCGGGAATTTCTACGCATATCCAGAATTCAAAGAGAAATACGGACAGTACGTCTCAGAAGCAGCAGGGTACCAAGTTGAAGCCAAATGGCAAACTGCTCTTAGTGATGCGGTGCCCATTGGTGCATTTGTTGGTATCTGGATTAACGGTTTCTTGACGGACTCGTTGGGTCATCGACAGGCCTTGATTATTTCGTTGGGTTTCCTTATTGGATCAATCTTCATCACATTTTTCGCTCCAAGTGTTGAGATTTTGTTTGTTGGTGAAGTCCTTTGTGGTATTCCGTGGGGAATCATCGCCACTATCGGTCTTACTTATGCATCTGAAGTCTGTCCTATGAGACTTCGTGGATATCTCGCAAATTATGTCAACCTTTGCTGGGTAATGGGCCAACTGATCGGGGCTGGTGTTTTGCAAGGATGTCTAACACTCGAAAGTGAATGGGCTTATCGTATTCCGTTTGCTATCCAATGGGTATGGCCACCAATTATCATTGCAGCACTGCTTATTGCACCAGATTCGCCGTGGTGGCTGGTCCGAAAGGGCAGACCGGAAGATGCTTTGAAAGCTCTCAGCAAATTGAACAGTTGCAGTGAGGTTGAAAACAGAACAGTTGTTGCCATGATTACCAAGACGGACGAATTCGAAAAGTCTGTGCAAGCAGGTGCAACATTCCTCGATTGTTTTAAAGGTGTGGATCTCCGACGTACTGAAATTTGTTGCATGGCATTTGCTGGACAAATCATGTCAGGCAGTACTTTTTTGTATTCCCCAACTTATTTATTCGAACAAGCTGGTGTTGCCACTGCTGACTCTTACAAACTGTCTGTTGGTGGTTACGCATGTGGATTTGTTGGTACGTCTCTGTCATGGCTATTGATTTCACATCTTGGTCGTCGGACAATCTATGTCTGGGGACAAATCATTTTGGTTGGAGTTTTGTTCATCATTGGTATGTTGACCGTTAATATTGTGAGCGGATCAAGTCAAGCATATGCGCAAGCAGGATTTTCCATCATTTGGTTATTTATTTATTGCGCCACTATTGGGCCTTTGACCTATGCTGTGGTCAGTGAAACATCATCCACTCGGCTCCGAAACAAGACAGTTTGTCTCGCAAGAAATAGTTATTACATTGTCCAAGTCGTTGGTGGTGTTCTCAACTCTTACATGCTCAACCCGTCTGCTTGGAACTGGAGAGGTTACAGCGGGTTCTTTTGGTGTGGAGCCTGCTTTCTTGCGTTGCTTTGGTCCTTTTTTAGATTGCCAGAATGCAGAAACCGAACTTACGAAGAATTAGATTTGTTGTTTGAACGAAAGGTTGATGCGAGACACTTTTCCAAGACTGACCTTCGTGATGAAGTGGAAGCATAAGTTTAATTTGTATTGTTTCTTGTTTATAATATAGATTATAAGACTTTTTTTGTTGATTATCTTTAAGACTTTTTGTCATATTCGGTATTATATATCGGAGGAGCACCACCGTCATGGAGGTTGCCAGAATAATTCTTGGTGATGCCTACTGCTTTCAACCTTTGGACCATCCCAACCCTCGACATGCGCCGCACAGAAACATGCCACTACCTGACATAAACGTGCTAGTCGTCAGCAGCTCATAGTATAGTGCCTACAGGTTTGTTCCAAAAGGGTGGAAAATTGTGACTTAATAAGGCTACATTTTTTGAACAAGTGTATCTAAAGGTTCACGTGTTTACTATATAATAGTTATTGAAAAGACCGTCGGCGGTAACCGTGACCTCGCAATATCAGCTACAATATACGGCATTCATCACCAAGTCCACGTTTTGCTCCCTTTTCGTGCAAAGAGGATTGATTTTTTTTTCGGTTCTACCTTGTACTCTGGTTCAGGATCTTCTTTCGGTGGTGGCGATGGAGACTTGTTTGGACAATTTTCTCGTTTGTGAGAGAACACATGGCAACTGGTGCAGTATGCCATTTGTTATTTTATTGTAAAAAGGAAAAAAGGTAGTTATGGTGATCTAGTTTTTATGGTTTAATCAGGGGAATGCGCCAACTTATATGGACGTGACAGGCTGATTAGTGGGTTTGGCACTAGTGTGTTTGGCGCTAGTGGGTTTGACACTAGTGTGTTTGACACTAGTGGGTTTGACACTAGTGGGTTTAGCACTAAACCATTTTGAAATCGCTAAAATATTCGGTTTAAAATTAGCCTGTGGTTAAAAAGATCTAGCACAGTAGTCGGTTTTTAACCTTGGATTTTGGAAAAAATTATGCCTATAACGGCCTTGGTCATCTGGTGTTTTGAGCTATGGCCAACTTGAGCGTTTGTGCTGACTTACTATGCGGCGATCGGGACAGCTGTAACTGATTCCTTTTCAAACAATTGCAAAACAAACTTTATTGAAATTATATTCTGGGTTTTGTGGGCTTCAGTAGTCCTTTTGCTCTAGCACCGTTGTGATACAGTGGTGGTGGGGCTTGCCCTGCTAACGTTTATAGCACTTCAAAAAAAAAAAAAAAACTGGTAATATAAGAACGGTTGAAAGTCTATCCATATGCAGCTTTTTGAGGGAAGCATGTGCACATGCATTTGTCAATACCACTGTCTGCGAGTATAGTAACAGGTACACATGCCACAGCCCCTTTAGCATAGCAACTAGTTTAGAGCAATTTAGTTGGTTTCTACCGACTACTACTAAGCCATCGGATTCTCTCGATTGATGGTGCATTTATAGGTGCAAATGGAGCTTCCAGCTTCGATAACCATAAACATGCGTGTTTTGAGGAATTTCCACCCCTCAATTTAAACTCAAAGCTGTAGTTTACAGCGGTATTGTGCCAATTATACCGAGTAACATTTCCACAGGACTCAACCAGCACGTTCAAACAGCGCATTTACTATCAAAGCAATGAGCACCTGTCTGCAAAATCCGACTGTCTCTATTTGCTGCAAAAATTGCGGTTGATGGGCACACACGCATACTTCCGGGTGGTTTTGCAATACACATTGATCATGCGCCAGCCGCACAATGTACGGCGAGGTAAAATTGTAAATGGGGCTAGTGGCATCCTCAGTATAGAAGAAACAATGTATCTTAAAAGCATCTCTTTGGAGTATACGAAATAACTGCGATGGGATTTGAAGGCTGTTGAGTACCGCATAATTGATGCTCCTTTGATTGTAACTATGATACCCAATTTCGTTAATTGGAGCAGTTACCTAACGTCTTAAACCGATCCAGGATCTTCCTCAATATTTTTCGAATCTTTCTAACCTTGGGATAGTTTCTGCTTTGAGTGTCAACATACATTAGGACATCATTTCAAACTTTTAGACAAGGAGACTTACATATAAAACTATACACAAATTATGTACAACATATCCAAAACAGGTCCCCATTTAGTCGTAGATTATTCCAGAGTCTGGATATCCGTGTTTAACCGCAACCAGTAATATGCCAGATTGCTCCGATGTGTCTTTTGAGTTCCTAGATAATGCAAGTATTGGAAATAATATTAATTACTTCAGCCTGTCGACCATAATAGATTAAAAGTTACATTTGCTCTACAAATCTAATCTAGTATCTTTGCATAACCAAACTGCCTCATAGAACAAATACCTGAAAAAAGCATGGGTTCTCGAAACAAGCTCCTTCGATTTTTTTTCCCACCACATCAAAGAACCGGTAAACCAAACGAATGAATACATAAACTGCAGTGGGCTGTAGATTCGCAATCAGTGCAGAATAGGCACTCATGTTTTACTCTTCTGGCATATGAGAGAAACCCGCAACAGCGATGTATACCAAAAAATTGCCATATAAAGGAACTGGACCGGTACTGTTTATTATCAAAGGATCGTCAATATATCAACCAAGTGCTGCGCGCAGAAGTTGCTGACAACTGGACTACATAGGATTCATGCTTATCTGCAACGAAATTTGTTTACAACGGCGTTTTTCCAGAGTTTATTGGGCATTCACCATTGCGAGCTGATTTGGGTTATCACATAACACCTCCAGATAATTACAATAGATGCGATTCGACATTTGACCCGACCGACGTGATAGCTATCTACTTCCTTATCCCCACAAGAGAAACTTTGGTAACATGAAGCTCTTGCTTCCTTAAGAATCTTTACTTCTGGATTTGGTCCAGAGATGCTGGATATTGGGTTTTGATGTAACAATAAATGAGTTCATTGTTAATTGGCAAGACCGTGATCCAGCCAACATGACATTAGTTAGAGAGGTGTAAAGCGCCAGGCATATTTAATAGCCAACTAGTTCTCCTGAACTAATATATATTCCTACATGAACCCTACGCAGAGGACGAATTGGGAATTACCGCTTATACAGTCTATAGTCCTATCACGCCAATATTTTTCGAAATCCCTGCTCCCGTCGTCGGTTTGTTGTACTAGATTGTCTGGCCCTAACTTTATCAGTGAAGCATTCCCAATCTGCTTGTAGCTGTACACTTCCATAAACCCACGTTCCAATTTCGTTGGTAGCACCCACTTGTATGGACAATGTGGTGTTTGTAAGGATACATTACCATTGGCCGATTCCTTTTCGTTTCTTCCACTGTAACATCGAAAGATGTGTTCAACCTATGGATGATTGATTCATCCCTTGCTCTCACTACATAAACTCTAGTGTTACCATCATTGGTGAACACTCTATATGGGATCCAATGCGATCATTTAGAGTCGACATCTGCGCTGCATTTAGAATTTGCAGCATAGCGTGCGGTATATTTACGCCTAAAAACACCTTCAACTGTAAAGTTTTGCTCTCTTTTGCACTAGAAACTTCTAAATTGATTTCTTAAGAGCAGTAATAATCCATTTTTATCACGAAGTGGCGTCTGGTAGTTTAATACTAGGGCCCTTCAGTAATGTAACATGGACAGGATACGCCTATGCATATGCACGCATGGTTACAAGGTCGCGCCTGGGTGACAGTAGTATTGAGCTGTTGAAATGATGGGTAAAAAATAATAAATAAAGTATAAGGATGTATAACCACTAGATAAAAACATTATTGCAAATTATAACAAATTGTTCAGTCTATTATTGAATTCATTAAATCTCTATTACATAACTCAACTTGCTTGGCGACCACGCCGCGTTTTTATTGGTTTCAGCGAAATGTCACTGCTAGTTATATGAATCCAGCTCAACCACTTCGTCATTTGCGGAACGCTCATTTTCTTCTGGACCTTTCGTCCCACTTTGTTAGCTGATCTACAGTTATTTGACCAGGTTACGGACGAACCGTTCCTTCCCCAAAAATAAATATTCGCCTTTCAATGTCATTTGGCATCGACCCGTTGACCACATACGGTCCCACCCGAATAATCTCCTCTTACATGGGCATCATATGTTTTTGACTACATACACTTCGCTCTTTCTGCATTCGACATTTGCAGTATTCATTACACTGCCTTGATTATATGGTATTCTGTATCAACTTTTGATAACCTCTGTTTCGGCCTTGCCTGAAGATCCATTGCGTTTTCAGATATGTATTGGAAGAAGGTTAACCCTTACTCACATCCTTTAGCTGCACATACAGAACTGATTATAGGAAAAATATTACAGCATTACGCTTAATTGCAGCAGTGTTTCGTATAGAATTGATATTGAGCACTGAAGATAATAAGTAAAAACCTTTCACAAATGTAAAACAACTCTACCTTATTACAATGAGTCATATCCCATCTCTATTTTATGTTGTCCATACAGCGCCCTACTATGTGCGGCGCCGATTTCAAGCCTGTGGGAACGGCAGGTGTTGTAGCTTTTATTATTATTTTTTTTTTGCCAATTTACAATATACAATTGGAAAGGACGACGAACATTAGTATGGACTGTTTATTGCTATTTGTTTTTTTATATTTTTATATTTTTTCTAGTTTTTTACAAAAATTTTCTAAAGTCGCTTCGCTCCACTACTCCGGTTACCCGGACTTTCGCCACAGACCGCCTCTCTATCCATCCTCCAGAGCCGCTCCTATTCCTGATGCCCTAATCCCTAATCCCTGAGGAGCCCATACTAAAATGGGCCCCCAAGGGAGGGGAAGGACACCAGACGGAGCGGCCCCGAGGTGGAATGGGGCCGTCAACGACGGTGGGAGGGTGAGCACTTGCGCTGGTGGCACCCCTAGTTATGTACTACTATGAACTACTATATACTAAGCCTCGGACCTTGT